>VXBI01011604.1:169921-223136 GCA_013397375.1 Toxostoma redivivum
AAAAAAAAAAACAAAAAAACCCCACATGCTAACTGGTGTTTTAAGCATATAAAATGGAGACTGAGAGAGCAGCATTCTGGAATTGGAAAGGCAAAAAAATCATCATGCTTCCTATAACTAGTTATGATTTCTCATTATACAAATGTGCCTTGAAGAGTCACATTACCGCAGGGTTATTACACCCAGTAACTACCGACCCCTGGGTCACAAATTAAAATCAACCAGATCTACAACTCTATTTAAATTATAATACACCTCTCATTTCATGGAGGAATCTCATCATGAAGATCATAATTGCAAATTGCCCACCACACACATTAGGCAGAAGTTGGATTTATTTTAAATTAAGAAGTAGCATTTCTTATACCCCATCAGCATACTATAAGGGTCATTAAAACATTTTGAAAAGCTCTAGTTTTAGTTTGCCTTCAACTTTTCACTGGTAGAAAAATAAGTTACTTCTCTGAATTAACATTCTTGATACATTATGTTAAATATTTTCTGGCTTGTCTTTTCTTGGGTTATCAGAAACATATTTAAATTTATCCTTCTACCACAGAATAACAAAAGACATTTAAGACCCTACTGTTAAGCAGAGATTTGAAAAAAAATTATTTTGATCAGTTAGGCTTCATTAAAGTTTATGCTGCAAGGAGAGGAACATATGCATCCAAACAGGTTCATAAATTCATAAAAAAGACATTAATGGCACAGACCAAATGTAAACTGTTGGATAATCTGAATTGTGTCAAGACAGGTAGAACTTTTCCACAAAACTTGGCAATAACAGAGAGTATTTCAGAGAAAAAATATTTCAGTTGGAAGAGACCCACAACCATCATCTAGTCCAACTGCAATATATATCACCTGCAATTTTTATCCCAAGAGCTTAAAACGTTTGTCTGACTTCATGCATAAGAATCACTTAATCCACTGAAATACAGCAGCTAAATTAATTAGGGCTAGAATTGAAGAATAGGGATAAAAATTTGAGAGAACGTTGTCATTGTTTAGAGTCTATAACATTTGTTAAAGTGCACAAAAAATAACTATGGAAGAGCACATTAAAAAAACAAACACGAAAATAAGCACTAAAAATTAGATATGAAACTGAAGCAATACACTCTGGAATTCAGTTTCAAAGCATTGGAAGTGAATCAGTGCCTAACATCTTCTGTGGATTATATATTTAATTTTTAGCAATCCAGTGAGACATTTTTCCAAGTATACACATAAAAAGAGCAGAGCAAAAACTAATTTTTTAACATTTAAATTTTGAGGAAATTTTTGCCATCTGTTTGGCTAAAACTGGAAAACATCTATGTGACACAGTAGTTTGACCCCACAGAGTGTTTAGAGTGTGATCAATTTGTCTAATGCCATCTCAACAATTTTTCTTTTACATTAGTGCTAGAAGTGTCAAAGAAACATCATAACCTCGTCTAAGTTGTCATGGTGTAAAACGAGATGAGGTTCAAAAAAATTCAACATAAATCATAAATATTGAAACATCAGCCAAGTTCAACTATTTGGATGAAATTCTGTTCTCAAAGTACCCGGTAATTCTGAACAAATGCTAATGGAAAATGAAGCACCACAAATTGTTAGCTCAATCCCTTTCTCAACAGGAATTTTTTTTGTGAATTGCCCCTGTGCTGCCCTGGACAAAGGTAGAGAACAGATTTCTCACTTTGAGCAGTCAGCCTTTAAAGTGAAGGGATACCAACATTTACAGAAATCCACACAGCAAATTCCTTTCCGCACAGCAAACAGCACTGTCCAGAATTTCACTGCAGCAGCCCTTTGCCAGCAAAGCACAGGTTACAGACTCACTGAACAGCAGCCATTAGGGAAAAGCAGAAGCAGACAGAGCCAATTAACAAGGACAAACTGGAGCAGCACTGGAAAATAAAGAGAGACACGGATCATCATGATGGACAGCTGACATGGACACAGGAGAGGCACTGGCAGGATTAGTGCAGCTTAAAAAAGGTGTCTGAAAGGATGAAGTACAGATGTTTCTAGAAGCTTTGTCACATATAACGTGAGGTCAAGGCCGAAAAAGCACACAGAAGTGTATTTGAGGGAAATGGGCCTAGGCAGAATCCAACCTATGGGTAAATGACAGTGCAAAAAATGGAAAGGGAAGCAAGGTCCTCTGAAGGTCGAGTTAAAATGTTTGATGTGAAAGAAAATTGGGAGCCTGCAGAGGAATAAAAGCCAAGTTAAAAATGATCAGAACCACCAGCAGTACACAATCTGTTGGCAGTGTTCTCAAATCATACACGAATTTGTTACAAAAATTGAGACATTACGCTTTGAAAGTCTATTCAGGGAGCAACAGAGCAAAGCAACATCTTAAAGATGCTTTGGAGAAACAATCTGTAATGGTTTGAGGCACCTGAAAAGACTAAACTAAAGCAACCCAAAAAAACCTGGTAATGGAATCACCAAGCACAAGAGAAACAAACCAGTGCCAGTGTTCCTCAGAGAAAAGGGCAAAGACACAGTAACCTGTCCTACTCATTCTGAGCTGGATCTAATGGCAAAGGGATGGGCAGTGGGGTACACAGATTGAGATGCTAGCTCAGAGAGAAAACAATTCTGAAAGAGAGCTGTATCTAAGGGGAGTTCACATGAAGGAATTATGTGCACATGTTCACAGCAAGGTTTTCCCAGAGCTATGATTCCAACTCCACTCATAGGCAGCAACACCTGCCTACAAAAGATTTTACTTTGAGTCACTGAAATGATTTGAGTTCTGCATTTCCTTTTCAGATGGCTCACATACCTCATCTACCTCTCTGCCCACAACAGCACCAAGGAAGGAAGGACATGGACATGTAATTTCTAGACCCTCTGCATAAAATACACTCTCCAGAGCCACAGCCCACAATGGCACCAGGTCTTTTTTCTTGTTCAAATTTGGTAAAAACCAAGCACTCTGCAGACTGCAGGAGTTTCACCCGAAAGATGAAATTCTGCACAAGTTTTGAAAGGTTTCTGTTGACCTCAGAAGCTGTGCTTTCATGTGGATGTCAAACCAGCACAAACACCCTTCACTCAGCAAGTTCAAGATTCTCAAGGATGTATTTTCAAGAGCTCAAACCATCCTGATAACCACAGTGTTGATTATGGTGATCTGTTTTCTTGTTTAATTTCCTGTACTCTGAAACCACTGCACAAACCCTGCCTGTAAATCTGAACTTTCCTGGGTTTTAACCTTGAAGATCTGTGATGATTTTAGGTAAGGCTTGAAGCCAACAGAATGCTCTTCTCAAGCCTATTTTCAAATATATAAATGACATTTATCACTTATCACTGCTTTACAAAGACACTTATATCACTGCTTTACAGAAGCACCAGAAAACCACACACCCTCTTCCTACCAAAGCACAACACCACACAGGCACAAACTACCACAAGTCACAGGAATAATATTCCCTTTGAGTATTTACCAGTGTCAGTTAAAAAAAAACACAAAGCAAATCACAATATTTAGCCTGCTTTGTCCCTAAGAACACCCATTAATTCTTTCTCACCAGATTTTGTTCAGCTGGAAGCATCCTTTTCCCTTTTTATTTTCCTCCAGTTTTATCACTGGATGACAACAGGATTACAGAAGGCTCTGATCCCTGCTAAAGTACCAGGCAGACAAGTACTCAAAGTCTACAGGTGAAACATAATTCTTACAGTGCTTGGAGTTGGGTTGATGATTGTTTTTTCCTTTTGGGAGGTTGCTGGGTTTTGGCGTGGGGTTTTTTTTTTAATTGTTTCAACTTTGCTCTTCTTTTCAAATTCATTTTTTCACATTATTTGAGGTAGTGATTATTAGGAAATTTCAGTAAGTTGTCTGAATTTTGCCAAAGTTACCTAGTTAGGTAAGAGAGCACTCAAATTCCAGTTTCAGCAAGGCAAATGCTTTAGCTGAACACACAGACAAGATTCCCTAAGCATGTTTCCTGTGCAAATACTCAACATAAGGAAACCCACACAGACCAAATTGGCTTCTCTGCCAGGCTTTATCCACACTGAATAAGTGAACTGGGCATAGTTGAGGTGGACCTTCAAGAGTACAAGATAACACCCAGAATTATTCTGTTTTGCTGCATATTTTCTTTTCATAATTTCCACTGTTGAACCAGTTAGACTGCTAACCTAGAGACATGCCTTGTTTGGCTGGATATAACCAAATACTTGGATTTCTGTTTTTATGCAGCAATGTTTTCCAGTTCACAACCAACACTGCAGGCAGCTGACTGGAGAGGCTCAATTAGTACAAATGCTACGGCCAAAGATTATCAATAAAGTCAATGCTTCAGAGTTCTGAAGATTTCTGTTGTCTGTATCAATATTCACTGAGCAACACAAAGTTCACACTAAGAACAACTAAGAAAATTCAGATATTAGATATTTTGCTGTTTATAACCTAGTCTAATGATTTAAATGGAACTTTAACTGTTTTCATGATGCAATGTCTTGTCACTAACAACCAGGGCATCAAATTCAGTTTTATTTTCTCTAGAGGAGTGGCAGCGAGCTGTTTCAATTATAGTGAAATTGTTTTGTCAGCACACTGTTTAAAAGAGCAATAGGGCTGTGCTGTACAAAAATACAGATGCTGCTTACTGTGATTTACTAAAAAAGAGAAATTGCATAACCTACTAATCTCTTCCGAGTGCTCAGTATTATAAATATGTCACAACTCCTGAAATCTCCATATTAAAGTATTTGAGAAGGTAGAATGTGTGTAGAAGACACTCACTCGGATCAAATTACCTCCAAGAGCCTTTGGAGCTACTTTTTACAATGTCATTCAATGAAAAGCTAATAGAGATTTTTATCTTTCCATGATTACTAGATCATTACATTTAATAAATGTAATGGTGTTTAACCCTATTGTAAATGAAATGTACTCTTCCAATGGCCTGAGTCATCTTTTGCCTTCAGCTTCCTCTTCAAAACACCACTTGCTTTGGACTGACTGTTAAGCTGTGATTTCATCTATAAATAATTGAGAGGAAAAAACCTCTGTTCCTAGTCAAAAAAATAAGCAAGTTTTTACACTAAAAAAATGCAAACCTATCTGGTAATACTCCCTAATCTATAAATAATTAGATCTCAAGTGCTTTCTAAAGGTCAGTGATATTATCTTTTCCCTCTTGAGAGGCAAACCAAGGATGGAGCAGAGCAATGTGGCTTTTCCAGATCCACCCAGTCAGTGGCAGACAAAAACAAAATTAAATCTCCAGAGGTTTGATGGACTGCTCCACTTGCAATCATTTTCATACACCAGATGTACCTCAGGTATGTCTGTGGCATTAGAGATTAAAGGAGTCAGCTCTGACTCATGTAACTTTCAGATTAAATGGAGCATGTGAATTAAATGGAATACCTAAAACATTTTGAAAGTGTAATACGAAGCAGTGATTTTAACCTCTCAGAGGTGGCAGGTAAATTTTTATGCTCACAGTTAGACATAGACCTAGCTAAAGAAATTAAGTTTGTAATTGAACAAGGCACAATGATGCATACTCTTAAGCATCTCTTGGAAACACCTGATTTCATTTAAATCAACACTCTTTATTCCTCCTGTTTTTGTCTTCTTTTCATTATTCAGAAGCACACCACCTTTCCAGTTCCCTGCACTTAGCCTGACTCTCTCAAACCTGACTGGAAATGACACTTACAGCAGGCCAGGTCCTCAGAGCATGCAATTTTCACTCACTGCTTGAACTGAAGACCAGCCTTCTCATTTGCAAATTTTTAATTAGATTAGCACTTTTTGTTTCCTTTGGATCCAGAACTCTTAATGAATTAGCTTGGTTACAACCTCCTTTTTAATTTAACAATTGCATCAGGGTGGTTGGAACTGGATGATCTTTAAGGTTCCAATACTCACCAAGTCCACTTTCTCTCCCCAAACTGCCACCTAGAGTGATACAAGGGGCTCTAAAACACATTTACCTGTGGCCCAGAGATGTCTGAACTCCTGAGACAGTTCAAAAGAAGCAAGTCCCAGAGCAAACATGGATTTGCTAAAAAGAAGGTCTGAAATCAGCTGCCAAACAATATGACAGAACACCAGCAGAAATCTGTCTATTTCAAGTATTTCATAAAGTAGAAAAAAACCTAATTCCCAGCAGGTCATCTGCAGAAACTGTTGTTATATCAGTACCAGAATACCAGAATGTGGTGATTGAAACTAATTCTTTTCTTTAAAAAACAGGAAAATTCAAAATGCAGAACTCAGACTGTTTTTATCTCATCTTAAGCTTTCCTTTTTCTTATTTCAAATTCCCTTGTTCCATTTATCTTTAATCCTCCTGTATGCATTGATATGAATTATTCAATTGCAGTGAAAAATTATGTTTTTCAAAGTTCATTTGATTATTTCAGTCTTTCCTTGAAATATTTTGAGACTTTGAGTTTTCACTATACTTCAGAGTGAAACCGCTAAATTGCTTGAAAATTTCCCTGTTATTTTTCCAGCTCATGAAATAAGAAAATTATCACTGGGGAAAAAATGAGAATATTCCTTCAACCTGCTAAAACTCAAAGCAACAGTGCAGAAACAAACAATTTCAAAATAAAACCTACATGGTTTTCTAACGTGATGAAAACATCAGACTGGGAGGGTCTGTTCTCCTATGAGGTCGTGTTAGCTGAAGTTAAAATAAAAGCCAATAACGTTTTGTTCATGTGTGATCTTCAATACCTAATAGCCCCTCATGTTGTGTCAGGTTAGCAGGTTCAACCAAAAAGAATTGCTTGATAAAATACCGTGAGGAACTCTACTACAGGGGTTGACCTCACATAGCTTAAGGGCAGATGCCAGTGAAGCAGTTACCACCTGAGGTGAAAATTCACCTCATTTCCTTAACAAACCACCCTGATTTAAATTTTTTTTTTTCCTGGAGCTGTGTAAGAATGTCAGGACCTGACCTACTCTGAACCTGCTGGCTGAGGGACAGTGCCATTTTTTCTTACTGCAACTTTCATCTCTTGACATGAGGAAACAACCACTAGGGATGTCAGTTTTATGGCATGTCCTGGAATGATCTGAGACAGGAAGCTCCTTTTTTGAGATGAAAAGGCAGTTTTCTACTGAGTGTCCAAGGCCAGCTACAGGAAAAGGGTTATTAGTACAATAAAAATCATGAATGGTTCACAACCATATTCCAAAGTCCGAAACAGCATCTGGATTTATGAGCTATAAATGTTCTTGGAGTCAAAGGAAACCCATCATCCTTTGACTCTGTCCCTATCACTCTACCTTTTCTCCTGGGAAAACGTGTAATAGAAATAAAATGCATAAATGGATATGGAAAGGCTTTCTTTTTACATAGGGCTTGCAGCTGGGTGTCATAGACAAGTGTCATCTTTTATTAATGTGAGCCAGTGCAACTGCCACCATATTCTGGCAATTTCTCACACCCCAAAGTCCACCCGTTCACCCCAAGAACAGCTCTTGACAGGAACACCCAGCTTATGCTAAGAAAACTGGCATATGCAGGCTCAGTCCTTTGGAAGTTTAGCTCAAGCTGATTTAGGGCCACCTGGATATCCTGTCAGATCCCTCACTGATGAGAATTGCCAAATTAAGCTCTTCCCTTCAATTGTCACGAGTGCCTTATTTCATCTGCAGCCTTGATTGCCCCCTTAAAGTATAACCAGGGAAGCACTTGCTGTGCACATCAAGCAAGAAGATGGAAGAGTGCAAAACAGAGATCTAGGGTGATTACCCAAAAATCAGACTGCTGAGAAATGAAGCATAATATCAGTTAAAATGTCACTAAAACAGATTTATGAGTATAGTCAGGTAAAATACTTGATAATTGCTTATAATTTTCGGTGTTTGGAAAACAATTTCCTGGCCAGATGTTTTCACATTGTATTAGATGTTTCACTCCCTGTCAAGTGTTGTACATTTTCTCTAGTTTATGATTCAAGGTGTTAATCATATTCAGTCTTTCAAGATGATTACCTGGTAGCATTAACATACAAATGTACAGTGATTATCTCTGCTTTTCAGAATTCTCTGCGTTTTGCACAAGGAAAACAAATAATAAAAGAAATAAATCAGTCTCCTTCAACTTGCATGATGCCTATTACAAAATGAAATTACTCCGAATTCAGAATCTATGAAAATTAGGTATTAATCAACTTCAAAGTACAGAAAACTTTCACCTAAGCTTGAAAGTAGCAACACACAGTTAGTCTTTCAATAGGCTGGAGCTGACAGGCATTACTGTCTCATAAAACAAACACATTCCTTACCTCCAGGAATCATACCTTTCATATCCTACTGATCAGACTTACCAAGTGCTGAGTATCTGCAGCCATTTCTCAGGAATATACACCAATTTACAGTATACAATCATACAAAATTAGGACACTATTTGAGAGTATAGAGGAAAACACTATGAAATGTACAGGCTTTTACAGTGAAACAGTAAAAACTATGCAGTTAAATTGGGTCATGTTCAACAACATCTGAATCTAAAAAAAAAATAGAGGTTATTTACAAAGGAATTTGTTAAAGGCAGTATGATGGGAATACATCTCCAGTTTTCACTGATTTCACATGAAGTATCTAATTTTGTTCCTAGTGGATTAATACAGTCATTTTTCTATGTCTGAATTCATTATGTCCTGCTGCTTAAAGGAAACACATTTATGCAAGATTTGCATTTTGAACCCGTCTTGTTAGATTTCTTAATGAGTTCATAAAACAAACCTTCATGTCCATAGTGTATTGTTGTGTAAACATGAGATATCCAAATGGCTCAGGACAGGTATTCAGAGGGATAGAGCACAAGTCTCCTTCACTCCCAGCAGGAATCAATGGTGGATCCAAGTGACCACAGCCTAAGCAGGAACACCAGATCCAGATTTACACACCCCCCCACTAACATGGCCTAATGCCTTGGCTAATTCCTAGTGTTGTGCTCTGCCCATTGCTCTTGCTCTGTTTTTCTGTTGGGCCTTTCACGTTACAGCATCAGGGCTGAGTGATTTAAAATGAAATAAATCCGATTAATCTTTCAATTCATTTTTTTTCTTTATCCTTTGCTCTGATACTCCCCCAGTCCTTTTGACCTCTCCACAGTTCACAGCTCTGGTACTGAAAGATATTATTTTCAAAGAATATGGGAGAAAAACCCAGAGGGAAACATCAATGCATCCACATTTCCCTTTGTTTTTCTTCACTTAAACTCATACATATTGGTACTGCAGACTAGCAAACAGCTTCTCTTATCAGGCAGGAGCCAGGATCACCTATTTCAGAGTTTTTTCGCTATTATCAAAACACCTGGACTCAAAACTAGAACTGATAAATCATCAAAAGCAGCAAATGAAGGGAAATGTTTCTCTAGGTTCATAAGAAAAAATATAAATGGGAAAGTTTGTATCAAATCCATTATAAATGAGTTGCAGCATTTTGCCAATAATTTATTAGTCCTGATTTCACTGTAATGACAGTGCATCTGCTCCTGCTCATTTCTAGTGCTATTAGACAGTTTGCTTCTTCACACTGAACAGGATCTTTCTTTGCAAGCAATGCCAAGTTGACTGCCAAGCCAGACTTCAAGCTCTAAAGGCACTGATGACTCCAGGATTTTTGGGGTGAGGTGCCACCAGTATCATCTACAAGTTCCAGAAAACCAAACCTGTGCTTAAATCACTCTCTTACTCTTGTGTTCCAGGCTGGTTCTCAGAAGTTTAGGTGAATTCCTGGTACTTTGGGCCATTTGCTAGTAATATGCATGAAGACAGGATGTCACTTTAAATTTTGCACCTTAGCCTCATTAAACATAGAATATGCTACTGAAAGAAAAGCCATAAGGACAGTAGGAGCCAAAAGAATGAATCCTGCATTTTATTCAAGCCACAGGCAAAAGGATTACAAACTTCATGATGTGAAATGATGTCTGCACAGAGTAGGAATGACAATTAAGAGCTGGGCAAGGGATTTATATCCAACAGGCACAGTGATGACTGTCTAATGTCTTCAAACCTACATTCTTAAAACATTTCTGCATTTAATATTGTCTTCTCTCTATATCAATTCCATAATTTATCTACACACATTTGATTTTATTTTTCTTCAATTTTTTAAAGTCTAGCTAAAAAATAAAACCTATGCAGAAATTGCACCAAGCTTTGCCCCTGGTAACTCACCAAAATCCCTCAACCATTTAAGAAACCTGCTCAAGCTTATCAGGCCACAGCAGGTTCTTTGCTTGACATATGGGCTTTTAAACTTCTTCTGGTGCACACCAGTGTGGTCTTCTGAATTATTACCTTAAAGGCTGCTTTTTCAATGAATGAGACTAACTTTTGCTTGGCTGTAAGGCTTGTTGATTGACAAGGGGAAAAAAAACCCACACAATGCTTTAAGGGCACAAGCCCCCATCACTACCTTTCCTAAACCTTGTTTACTCTTCCTCTGTGAGTTCCTAGAGGTCAATTAACATCCAAGGAAAAGGTTGAAAGAATTTTTTATAAAGGTACCTCAAAAGAACAACCTCTGGCCCAGCACGTATTCTTCATCCTCCACCTCATTTTCTGAATTATGCATCTTTTATTCTGTATGATTTTTATTTAGTACTAAGAGCGGTATCATGTAATGAAATTGGAGGCAAACAACCTTTAACTAGCTCCATTTTAAAGAAATAATTCCTTCAGCACAGAATTTGACTTAGAATTGCAAGCACATTAATCTATATTTACACGTTGTTATTCAAGATATTTTTCTGTTAAAACTTTACTGGTTATTAAGAAAAAATGAAGCAAAGCGAGTGTTATTTCTGGAAAATCAGCCATCTTTCAACACTAGCTAAGAGAAAGTCCCAACAAATGTAACTGTTTGAGGAGTAATTAATGCACTTGATGTCTATTTTTATTGCAGGACTACATGATTAATGAGCTGTCATATTCTTAAGGCATTCCCTGGCATGTTTCTGTAAGCTTGTTCAGATAATAAGCCTTAAGAGATGAATGAAGCATGTCCTGCCAGATCTGCTGGGATGATTTCCTTGTACGATAACCAGAGGACATGAAGCATCTCAGCTATTCCTAAAAAAATATCTGTCTGCTCATTAATCAATCCTGTCTCCCACTGTGTGAGTGCCATGACGAAGAAGAGAAGCACAAGACAATGATGCACACACAGGATCAAACAATCCAGACTCATTGTGTGGGCTTCTCCAGGTGAGGGACAGCTGTATACAAGATGTTGTAAGCCCTGAGAGACCTGGTCCACAGGGTGCAGTGTGCATGACCACCCCACCACAGCTAATGTCAGAGAAAGCAAACAAAACTCACCTTAACCTGACCAACCATTTTCCAGGATCTTTGGGAGCAGGACTTCTGTCGAGATGTAACACAGCGCTCCAATCGTTGTCCTTTCCTGTGGGCTTACCTCAGAAAGAGGAGGTGCAGACAGGACTTGGTGGCATCACTGCTCAAGGAATTCCTGACCAGTACATTTTGCTCCATAAAGCAGGATCAAGATGGCCAGCTGGGTACTCCTGCCAGGTTCTTCTGTACAGACAAAGTCAGGAGGTCATTAGAAAGTATTTTTTAAATAGGGGTATTCTACAGCAAATACAGCATACTTTTAAAGCCTCTTTGTCTAATTTGTGGGAGGTGGTGTAGTGTTTTGGCTGGTTTTTTTGTTTGTCTTTCTCCAAAGTACAGTCTGAACTATGACTTCCCTGACTTAGATATTGCATCCAAAGCCACACGGACAGAAGGCACTGCCCAGTATTCTTTGCTGTCTTAAGTCATAAATGCACCTGCTGATATTAATGTTATTATTTGGATGGCTTTAAACAAGTGTGGGGCTAGACACACTAGAGCTAAAACTTGTACCCTGATGGTCCCTCTGTATCTACTGACTGAAGGAGAAAGAGCGCAGCAGAGAAGCCATCCCAGCATCTATAATAATAGCTCTGGGTTATTCATCACCAACACCAGCAACAAATGCAAAATTACCAATTAGAAGTGAAGCCCTATCACCCCCTGGGTTTCTTTTCTGTGCTGTCATGAGCAGAGCTTTAGATTGTCTGAACAAAAAGGATAGCTTGCAATACAAGCTGTAAAATTTCACATCACTGTCACATCGAATGAATTTAGAGAGAAGCATCTCTGGACTGCAGTGTATTGCGAGAAAGTTGCCAGGAAACAAAGTATTCCTCCTTTTTTCTCTTATGTTTCTCTAACCTGGTTTTCCTTTCCCTGTTCCTATTCATCAGATGCAATGGCTTGTCCATCTTATTTTGTACTGTAATATTTTGACAGACTACAGGTTTTTGATAGTCATATGGTAACTAGGTTTACTAGTTTGCAATTGCTAAAGAAAATAAATCCCAGACAAGCCAGCATTTCTTATAACTTGTCCCTTTTTGTTCTATTTCTTTAATTTGCCAAGCATAAAACAAAGACCGAAACTAGATTAAGAGAATTTTCAGTTTGTTCCAGCAGAGCAACAGCAAGTTATGATGCTTTCTCTCAGTTCCTAAAGACCTAGAAGACAGGATTTGGTTTTCATGGCTTTTTTGCTGTTGTTTAGGGGTTTTGTTTAAACAAGAATTAAAATACGAAGGATTCATTTAAACAGTTATTGAAAGGTTAGCTGCAGAGAGTCCTAATAAAGATCAGGGAAACTGGATGCAATGATTACAGCTCATCTCTTTACTGAAACAAAAACGGAAAATGGAATCTTCTAATGAGACTGCTACTTTTGTAACAAAACCATCCTATGCTGGTATTTATTAAACAGCGAAGTCCGTCCACACCAACTGAATGAAATAAATTTCTAATACCTGAGGCAATAAATAGAGGACAGGGGAAATCTCTTGATATTCATTTTTCAGCTAATTGGGGGGGATAAGCTTTACTAGAAACATTTTTGCAGTAACAGGTATGGCTTAGTACATGATTTATTATGATGCAAGGGAATGCACATCTAAGTTTACAACAAGAATTAAGTCCAATATTATGGGATAATTAATGTGACATTGACAAAGCAGTTTACTGTATGCATACATTACTTAGCAAGCCTGAAATATATTTGTCCTTTCCCGATAACCAGCTGTGCAATAAATCACAGAAGCATTTTTGTATAATTCGGCAAGCTGCAGCTTAAGGACTGACAGCATTAAATCAGGCAACTTCTAGCTCCCAGGATCCATGCAGTTTTTCTGAACTGGGCAGGGCCCCTATTGGAATTTAACCATAGTAGGCACCTAAGCCTAAACACAGCAAAACACGGCACCATACAGGCTACCACAAAGAAAATTCCCTCCCTCCAGCCCAAACCAGTACAACTCCACACACACGATGGCATCACCTAACATCAAGGTGGTTTCAGCTCTGAAATCTGAATAGCCAAGATCTCCCAGAACAAGAGAGACAGGCTCAAGAAAACCAACCTCTTCTTTACTCAAATGACAGGGGTTTTTTTCTGTGTATGTATGAGAAATAATGCTCTGTAGTCTGAAAAAGAAAACAGTAAAACAAATTACATGGAAACACTGTTTTCTTTTTTGAATTTACAGATGACTTTTCAGTAGGCTGCCATTCAGCATCAAATTCTTTGTTAGACTGAAAAAGTAGTGAGGTGGTAGAGTCTTAGGAAGTTTTTTAAAAAAATAAAACCAACAAAATAAACCAAAACATTTGCTAAAAAAAAAACCAAGGTACATCAGTTCAAGAGGGTACAACAAGGTGTAAAAAATAAGGATGCACTTATAACAAAGGCAAATCTGTCTGGGGTGGACAATGAGAGAATATTGTTTCTGTCACTCCTTAGAGCAGGGCTAATCAGGACTTGTCACCAGAATCACTTCTCAATCAGTACTAACGTACTACATGCAACTCAGACCATTAAGAGGAGAATAAACAAATGTTGGAGAATATCAGAGCCCCTGTGTCAAGCTGCCTGGAAGGCTCATGTCTTGTTCTGCTTTGAGCAAGATCTTATAAAGCCTGCTCCTAAGAAAGCAGAAGTTTGAGCGCACTTGTGGTTGCAGTGCTCCGCTCAGGTTCAGCTCTGCCGTACACAACCACACGCCGTGCCGAAGGTAAAACTGAGTTTATCACTCCTTGTACCTCCTTGAACTACCCCAGAGAAACCACTGCCACCACAGGGCTTGTTTCTGTGCCATGTGCCCAGCACAGGAAGCCCAGGTGGGGCCGAGCAGGAAGCGGTGCCCTGCAGCAGGCTGGGAGCCGCGCAGCCCCGCAGACACCGCGGGTAATTAAGGAGCCGGCAGTAATTGGAAACAGCCCCGCTTCTCCACAGTAAGTACCCGGCATTACCGCCTGATGTATTGTAGCTACTGACAGGTGACAGAATAATTTGTCTCTTATTCAACTCCAGCGCTGAATTATTGCAAGTTGGAGTTGTCTGTGGCCTAGAGGGAGACATTGTGCCGGAGTTTCATTTGCTGTTATTGAAGGCAAGAGGTTTATAAAAGTTAATGAAATACAGCCAGCAAAGAGACTGCAGAGGGTCTCAATCTCAGCAGCAGCAGCACACAGATGCCTCTTGCTGTTACACAGGGCAGCAAAAAGGCACCAGTCTTCTTCCACACTATGGTGCCATAGAAAATATTTTCACTGGAACTGCTATTTTTCTATCATTTTACTAACTGCTAGAGCTGTTAATTTTCCTGCCATTTTTCAGTATTTTAAGTCATGCACAGCAAGCTTGTAGAACAGACACTGAAATGAAGACAACAGTCCAATGCTATTAAATATTTTCATGCCTTAAGAGACTGTCTCAAGCAGTCCACAACTTCAAGATGTGCAATTAAAGATGTGTCCTGCACCAGTCTTTGTTATGGAGATGGTCTTTACCTACTGGACAAGTCACATGTGGACTCTGATTACCAAAAGTGCAAATAATTTCCAAAAAACTTTCTGACAGTTAAAAATTTAATCCTATATGAGGCACAGAAAGTCATATAATCCTAGTGTAAGATGAAAAGCACTTTGACAGAAAAAAAAGTAACATTACTTTAGAGCCATCACCAAAGGACTTAGCACCTGTTTACACTGCTTGGTTGTGTGGGTTTAAAATAAATCTCACTAATACTTTGGGGAAAATCATGATGCTATTTGCTTTCTGGGATATAAAAAGAGATTAAAATGTCAGGAAAAGCATCAAGTTTTCTAAGATGCACTATTTACTGATAATGGCTAAATAACTTTCTCTCATTACAAAGGAAAATGATTCTGTAGCAAAATATCCATGGGTATCCAGTCTGATGAACTCTATCTTTAAAGCAGCAATGCTTTTCCACTAGAATAACCTGAGGAAAAGAACTGCTCACACTTTTCTCTTTTAAACAAAACAAAGGCAAAAAGACTGACCTTGAGTGTCACTTGTATTACAGCAGCTCCTTCAGCTTTGTCATAAAGCTGCAAGGTTACCAGTGCTCTGGAACCCAGTTATACTGTACATCAGCACCTGCTGAACCATTCCCTGAGCTGGGCAGGGAAACACCAGGCAGGCCTCCAAAGAGCTTCTCAGTGCCTTGCCTGTAAAAACTCCAAGTCTGTCTCTAGGATATCAAAGCTGCTGCCTGCACAACTGAGCAGTGTCTCAGGGAAGATCCTCCCCTAAAGTGCACAACACTGAGCTACTTTTTCTTCACCTGAACTCTTCTCTCTCCATAAATCTTCACACTCTGCCCCTTCTACAACCACCATAGCAGAGCTCCTGCTGGAACATCACCTAACCCCCTTTCCATCCCCTGCAGCTGATTTTCTAGGGAAGCTGAAAGCTGCAGTAATTCTTGTTCTGCTTTTGATCATCTCAGTCAGAGAGGCAAATGAATAAACAGAAAAAAATAGTGAAAAAACAGGGACAGGTGTGTAGGAGGCCAAAAGGAGACCACAGAGGAATAACTGTTTGAAAGAAGAGAGGTGAGAGGAAGGGAGAGTGAGAGTGTCAGAGGGAGGGGAAGGAAGTGGCTGAGCAGCATCTCAGGTAAAGCTTTCCTGTTGCTTTTGATTTCTGCTATGAGAAAAGCTTCTCTCCAGTTAAAAAATGAGTTTTTTTCAAACTACTACAGAATAAAGCCATACCCACATAACCCCCTGAACTTCTCATTTGTCCCTGAGTGAGCTCCTAATTCTGCTGCAGCCAAGTACTGCTGTACAGCACCCTCCAGTCAAAACTCCTTATTCATATAAAAACATAAATAAAAACATAAAAACAGTCCCATACTTCCAAATTTATTTACAGGTCCCTTCAGTTTTCCTTCAGCATTAATAGCAGTGAGATATCAAGCGTTACGGGTTTTAACTTGAAGGCTTCTGTATGTCTGAGTAAGCACACTCTTACCTTTAAAAAAATTGGAGGCTGTTCCTTACCTGATAACATTAGGCCTTAAGCCAGGACAAAAATTTCCTTTGCAAAGAAGTTCGGAGGCAAACAAGTTTTATGTAACTTACAAGATTTGCAGAAAGTTAACAGCATATTAAAAGCAGAGAGAAGTGAAAATTTTTCGACTGAAAACTGATGTAGGAATAAAAAAACCTTGAAGAATAACTTTGATGTTCTATAAACTATTTTCTTTCATCATTATGCTGTGTTGCAGATTCATTTAGTACATACCAGATACTCTTTGCTCTGTGGAAATGTAACCCTATTCCCTCCAAGTAAAACAGATTTTTCCCCCCAATAATAAGCAGGATTGCACCCTTGCAATTACATCCCCAAGAGTTACCAGTGTACATTAAGCACTCCTGTTAAAAGTAGTTTTATCAGTATGTCATTTCATAAAAGACTAAATGCTATATAAATCCCTGGAAATGATTGTGCTAAACATTTTAATACTCTCTATACTCCATTTTCACTGCACTGAAGAATGCTGCATGCATATTTGCCCACAGTGTTCTGCCTGAAGATACTCACTAGTTCTCCACTGGTGGAGAAACATGCTCAGGTTTCTGAAAAAAAAAAAGTTTCTCCCTAAAGTTGAAAGCATTTTCTTCTTCATTCTTGTTTATTCTTTGATATACCATCTCTATCTCTATAAACTACCTGTTTGTATGCTGCTCTCTAATCTTGTTCAAGCACATGAACAAATTTGATTTTGGGGAGTTTTGGGGTTTTTTTGTTTGTTTCTTTCTTTCTTTGATCACTTTTTTGTATTGTTTTAGAAAACTTGTTTAGCTGGTTTGGGGGCAGGGGGTTGGTGCGTTTTTCTTTGTTTATTTGATTTTCCTTCTACTATCCCAAATTTGGATTATTTATATCTTTATTCCAGATTATCTAGGTTCTCTTTTCTCAAATTTTCTCCTTTTCTTACGCCACAATTGAAGCTCTGAAATCATAGGAGACTCCCCTGGAAGCTTTTGTACAATTGTACAGAATTGTGTTTGCCCTGAAGAATACTTTGTTAAAAATTCTGAAGGTTAGAATGTGCTCAAAGCTGATGTGATGTTCAGGTTTTTTTTCTGCTAAACCAAGCACAAAAACATTGAAATGCTTTTCAGATTATTGAGAAAATTGATAGTCTTCAACAAGCAAGACTCACCTTTCAGAACCTCACCATGAAAAACAGCCCTACAGGATTCCTATCCATTTAACTTTGTTTCAAAAGCAGGAAAAACAAGTTTCTATAGCAGAAACACAGAACACAGCTTTTCTGTCCTAAAAATGACATAGGAAAACATGATATGCACACAAATTCAAATACATGTCATCAACCAGACACTATACACTGAACCTGCCATGCACAAGGCATAAGATTAATCCTATGTTCCTCATTTAATCTCATTCCAAACACTGTGCTGATGTGTAACTGTGGACATCAATAAAAAAACCAGAAGAAACCTCGCAGGAAAGACAGCAAAATAGGCAGTAATAATAATAATAATAATAAAAAAATATTTTCCTTTAACAACCCCAACGTTTAGGACTGCTGGGCAGTTTGTCCATTTCCACCTCTGCCCTGTGCCTGAGGGAGCTGTTTAAGGGGAATGTTTGCTGTGCCATCCCTGTACAGGAGGATGGGAGTGCAAGGTTTCAGCTGGAGCACTCACTGCTCCCTGTGGCTAATACTGACTGACACTTCTCAGTGCTTGCTGCTGATGATAGTTTTGCAAAAGCTAAACTGGTTGGAGTGTAATAGTCCGTGCTCGACAAGTGCCTCAGGCCAGTATTTCAGCTGGAAGTTCCTGCTAAAACAGCCTGTCATTTTCAAGAAATATTATATTTTTCTCTTCACCTTCTTTGCCTTTCTCCCCACCCTGGAAGACTTTGTTTCATCCATACTGAAATACGGCTATTTTTATTCAGCTATCATCAGATTTCCATACACATGCTCAAGGCACTGGAGTTTGATGGTGTATGCTAAAGGTCATCCAGCTACACATTCAACTAGTTTTCATGTCTATAAGCATTCACCTATATACAGAAAAGCCAAGCCTTTTCTTTTGTTTGTTTGATTAGTTTTAAGTCTACTGTCACTGATTTCCCAAAGCACTAAGCTTTTTTTAAAAATTCACATGCACTGAACATACAATACCTTGAGGTTAATCAACATAATTTGCACTTGATTCTCCCAGGAAATGAGGGAGGGTCTTACAGAACAAAATTCTGCATGATTAACAGAATCAAGCAGAGCTGCACTGATATTGCACAGGTAACATACCAGTTCATAGTTCCCACCTAGATATGTGTCCATGTTTCAGTTCAACATCTGTGTGACTTGAGTCCTGAAAAAACTCAGCTGTGGCTGCAGCCTGTGTAATGCTGCAGAGCAATGGGTGCTCACAGCTCTGTTACTCTCTTCTCTCATTTCTTTCTTCTCTCTCCCTCTCCCTGCCCTCACACCTCTGCTCATTTCACCCTCCCACACTATACCCAAGTCCAGGAACAGACACACCTGATAATTCTGCACTAGGAACATGGCCACTCCATACAGCCTCAGTGCCTCTCTGCCCATTTTTGCAAGATGGAGGAACTTCAGGATCCCTGAAGGGAAAGAAGTTGAGAGCTAAGTCAGAAATCAAACAGGAGCAACACTGTTTTGTCTGACTGCTATTCAGCCTGTCTAGAAGTTCCCACACTGCACTGGGTTTTTGACTCTTCCACACCTACTGGCTGAAGCAAACACTGGCCTTGTGAAAGAAGGCTTTTCTGCAATCCACACACACATTAATTATGAGAAAGATTTCAGATTTTTTTTTTCACATTTTCTCAGAGCAACTGAATGAAGAGTACCTGAAGAATTTCATTAAAACGTTGCCACAAGGGAAAAAGAAAACTGACATTTCATATTCCACACAAAAATGTGCTAGATTTCTCTTCTGTGGCATGCAAAGAGAAATCACAGAACAGTTCGGGTTGGAAGAGACCTTAAAACCATCTAAAGTTCAGTCCTCTGCCATGGGCAGGTTCACCTTCCACTAGACCAGTTCCAAGCTCCATCCAGCCTGGCCTCAAATACACCCAGGGTTTGGGGCAGCCACAGCTTCTCGGAGCAAAAAACTGGGGAGCACCAAGAGCACTGCTAAGTATTCCATATGCATTTGCAGAAAAGTCATGAAGGAAACTCTCCCCCTTTAAACTTTCCATTAAGTGCTACACCTAGCTCAATTGAAAGCAAGTCTCCCACACTATAATGGACATTAAATTTTCAGCTGCTGTAGCTTTTAGACTCCTTATCACAGGAGGGAACTCTCATGACAGACATTCTGTGTGGCATTGCATGCATTTATTTTTTGCATTCAGCCATAGATGAACACCACTCTTAGAGTTTCTCAAGTGGATGTCCCTGCACAATAGAAATCATTGTCACTGTGGCAATTAAGAAAATTCTTAAGCTTCAGCTTGTTTAAGATGGGAAATACTCAAAATTACATGGCATGCCTTTCCCTGTTATGAGTATTGTTTAGGGAATGTGGTCAAAGAGCTGTTGGTTCCCATCACAGGAGTATTTCTGCTGCTGTCTGCTTGGACCATCTCCTTTCACCAGGAGAGAGAAAGGAAAGGGTCAGAAGCAGACACATTTCTTCTAGCAGCTTTGCCAGGCAGGGATTTGGAGCATTTTATCACCGCCCATGACTGGTTGGGTTCAGTCAATACTTTGTACTCTAGCTCTCAAAACTGTATCCAAAAGAGAGAAATGTGCTTTCTTCAGATAATGATTCATTTTGCTGCGTCAAACCCGAGGCCTTGTCCCTGCTGTGCACAGATCTGAGACCCAGCACCAAGTGGGGTTTGTAACAGGTCCCGACCACGGGGAAGCCAAGCTGCTTTCAGAGAGACCTGCAGATCTGGGAGGCTGTGAGCCGAGCAGCCAAAATCTTAAAGGCTCCTCCCCAACATCTTCTGAACTGATTTACAAGTCTGACTTGAAAAGTCCCCAATGTGCATTTACAAAGCCACTAATAACCCTTTATGGGATCTGAAATGGTGTTACAAAACCCAGGGCCCGAATATTTCAAGGCCCCAAGATAGAGGCAGGCTGGCATAAAACTTCTTGTACGAAAAGCTTTAAAGGCTTTCAAAGCTTGCAGTAAATTTTTGTGCATTCATTCCTTTCCCCACACCTTACACACTCCAGTGACTCAGCCCCCTGCAGTTACCTTGTGCTTTAACTACTCTTTCAACAACTTGTTTCAGAAAGAAAAACAGTTTCACAGCCATCACAGAAAATACTGTATCTTCCTGCTACCAACACGGAAGTTTTGTCTGTGCTTACACCTTCCATTTCCTTTTCTCCTCATTTTGTGTAGTTATAGCGTGGGACCTAATCTTTATCCCTTTTGCTTGAGGCAACACTAAAATTAAGGTATTTCTAAGCAGATGTTTGCCAGTTTACAGAAAACACAGACCCTCCCAAAGAGCTTAAAAGTATTTGCTTCCATTAGAAGTAAGTCTACACCTCGGAGTAAGGACTAGGCAAAAATGTAACTCAGTTAAGATACATGCAATTTGGTAGGTTTTTGATGAAAAAACAAGCATGGATTTTATAGAATAACCTTGAAGTCAGCTGAAAAAAATAACAGTCCAAAGATGCTTCAGAATTACCCAAAAGAATGGCAAGAACTTAAAAGCAATATAGCTAAAATGCCATATTTATTTTTCATAGTAAGCCTCTCTCAAAAACAGTTTTTACTTCAGGTACTAAAGGCTCTCTTAAGAAAATATGTCAATGCAACTGTGCAAGTTTACCTGATAAGAACCAAGACAATGGTAATAAAGAAGCCAGGATAAAGGAATTCTCAATTAGCCCTGTGCCCTTAGAGCTAGAAAGGGCAGCAGAGTGAATACATGAGCCTGCTTTTATCTTGGGTTCACCTGCAACACCTGGTTGGCACTCGAAGGCATTTCATCTCCTGCCTTCACAGCAGCCCAAGCACTTGGACATATACACCAGAATTTACATAGTACTGCAGACTCCAAATAAATCAAGGCATAGATAATGCTTTCTGTCACTGTTTTCAAATGTATACAGTGACATATAACACAGAGACTTCAGGGAGCACAGATATTTTGGAAAAGAGATGTCAGGCAGCCCCATGGCTGGAAGACACACCAGTGCCTTTGTTAACTGGGAAGTGGAAGGAAAACCAACCAGGCTGTTCAAATAAGTGAATTAATGACATCTTCTCAATACATTTTACATCTCATGCACATAGCCACATTTCTGCCACAGCTATTCTGCCATTAAGACACGTTAAAGTGGGAAAGAGGGAACCAAAATTTCAGCACGAAGCCAAAAAGCTCACTTTAGCCTGCAGGGAAGGAGACAGAAAGCACATTCAGCCCAGACAGCCCCAAGAGACGCTGAGGTCGCTGGCAGCCCTGAGCGCTCCTGCCCTACACAAAGCTGTACCCACCGGAGCCGCTCCGGAGCCCCCAGCACCGAGCCTAAATGGCCGCCCCACGGCAACCCTCCTTCCCTGAAACACCGACAAAACTCACCTACCACGCTAATCAAACACACGCACATTCAACACTGCAAAAAAATCCCGTCCATCCTTGTCTCTCCTCTGACCAGCTCCCCTTCCCCGGTCGGGACGGTGCCCGCGCCTCCGCCTCAGCGCTCGGCCCCGCCGCCTTCGCACCTCGCTCCGCCCTCAGCCCCGCTCACACCGCCGGGTTGAAGGCCCAGAGCTCGCTACGACCTGGCGAAGCTAATTGAGATATTTTAATACTTGCCTGCCCCAAGCCGCTTTGATGTCCACCTCTTACCTTGGAGGTTTTTACAAGGAAATAATACGAATTTACACAGCTCCTCCCGCTCGCCTCCCGCCCCAGCCCTCAGGCGCCCTCACGCGCGGATCCGCCATTTTCCGCCCTCAGGCGCCCGCGCGCGGGATCCGCCATTTCGCGCCCTCAGGCGCTCCGGGCCGGGACTCCCCTTCAGCCGAGGACTCCCCTTCAGCCGAGGGCTCCCCTTTAACCGGAGGCTTCCCTTCAGCCGGGGGTTCCCCTTCAGCCGAGGACCCCTCCCCTCAGCCGGGGGGTCCCCTTCAGCCGAGGGTTCCCCTTCACTCGAGGGCTCCTCTTCCCCCTTAGCCGCTCCCGGCCCGGCCGTCCCTGTTCTCTCCTCCCCTCAAGTGTCCAAGCAGGCAGATCAGTGAGAGGGGCCGTGGGAAGGAGAGCGATTGAGCACCAGAGGTAACAGTGGTGATCAGAGATGGAGGAGCTGTATCTCCGAGCCCTTGCTGTCGCTCTAGCCAGACTGTTCCTGCACAGGCTGTACCTGGTGAGGAGCTGCACAAACCTGGCCAGCTCCTTGTTCAGGTGATTTTCCAAGAGTGCTGTCTCTGTGACGTACCTGGTTTGTTGAGCAGGCTGCCACTAGATCTTGGAGATCCTAATTGTAGAGCACAGGCAATGTCACCGAACTATTTTATTAAATCCTAGCTAGGTATTTAACGCCCTATTTCCTAGACTTATACCATGTGGTCATTAGTAATAACAATATTCTCAGTCTTAGTAGCTGTAACCTCAACCATATAACCTGGAAGTATGAGCATCTCCAATTAAAGTTTGCTAAGTGGCAGCTGAATGCAAAATAATGGATAACCCACTCAAAATCCAAAAATTTTCCATGCAGCGAAAGGGCTCATAGCTTTAGCACAGAAAGTTTGGGGAATTGAGAAGGGTTTTGCACCAGGGCTAAACCTAGTAGATTTTCTACTCTAATTTGCAGCGCTTTGCACATTGAAGAAGATGAAACTTATTACCAGTTTCCCAAAGTTCCATCTTGGAAATCAGTAGTGGAAAAGCTAAACAGGATTACATAGGCCAGAGTAAGCCCGAGAGAAACGTGTTATGTGAAGATTAGAAAAATTGGGCCCAGTTTTGAAGAAAAGCTTTACCAACTCTTTAATCGATGCTTTTCATGGCAATTACCAGCATAGTTTTTGTGAACATCTTGAAGATTAGCTTCCCTCAAAAGGCCCATCCCATTTCTTTGGCGATAAAGCTGAGGGGATTAAGAATAAATCCATTACTGTGAATAATGCATCATATGATGAGTTATATTGGTTGAGTCTGAGTAACCTCTCTGTCAGAGGTAAATTTAGCGCAGGAAACGCTGCCTACCCACTTTGCAGAATCAAGTTCAGTCACATTAAGCCTAATGTGTTACAGCAGAAGACATCAGGCATGGCTTTTCCAGCAAAACACCGTACAGGAGGCTGCAGGTTATGAATGTTTCACAGAAGTCAAGTTAACTGTAGCATTAAGAATCAGCTTTTTGTTGGTACTATGTGCCACAGCCAGACTTCAGCCTGTGCTGCCCTGGGTGTTGAGACATGCAAAGAAACACTCCATTAGTCAGCTCCCAGTAGGCCTCTGCCTTGTCCCTGTGTTAAAGAATTTTTCAGAGCCTATTTCTAAGCACAGCTTTCTCCCAGCCTCAAGAGCAATCCAAATTTGCAAGCCAAGCAGGAGTTGAGGGGTTAACAATAATTGGAAGAAAAAGTTCATCAATTGCAGTTGCTAAATGTGGATTTGTTTCACTTTAATCACCCATTAGTGTTGAAACATTATTTGTGAATCTCTATATAATTTATAATACATAGCTCTATACTTAATGCCTATATTTAAAATAAAGCATATGTATAAAGCATATGCATTTATAATTCATAATATACAATGATATAATTAAGTTTTAGCTTCTGAAACCAACAGTTCATTTACATTTTTACCAGGTACCTAACAGAAATTTGGAAATGCTGTAGACTAGCCTGATCCACTTTGACTCATCTTGTTTATGGAATGAGTAGATGGCAGTGTGTATCCCCAGTGATGTGAAGTGCAAGGAAGTATCTAGCACACCTCAAAGTGATTTTGTTTAATTCATGCAAGTCCATGGGTCTCAGGAATTGGTTTAAGGCTTTCTCCATCTAATTTTATGTAGCTTCTTCCTGTTTTATTGTGTTAGTGTGCTCAGGGAGCCACAGCTGAGGGAAAAGTGGTTCTGTTCGTGGCATTTCAGGCTTAAGGCCAAATGGAGCTACACAGGTGTAAATAAAGAGCAGATTTGGCTCCCAACGCCCCTTGTGCATGACTTGAAGCCTAACTCATAAGAGAAAGGAAAAAGTGAGTTCTTGCCTTATTTAATTCCCCTAATAACTACTCCTTTCTTTAATTACATTTATGTAATTGCAGAGCCCAGGAAAAGTCTTAAATTTAGTCCATGTGACTGGAGTTTGTGCTTTTAAATTTAGATCGCTGACTCATTAAATATGTCCTGTAGTTGTATGGCCAGGAACCGACTTACTGTTAATCTGTTTGACATTATAATTATTCCTGTCATTGAGTTTACAGCCTCTCCTTTGAACAGGGCACTTCAGAACAATCCCTGCTCAGAGACCTTTCTGCTAGACAGGGCTATAGTTTAGAAGGTCTGAATTATTGCTGATATATGAACTAGCAATTAAGGTCTGATAATACATGTACTGGAAGCCATTGGTTCATCTTCAGCAGCACAAGGTATAAGTCTGTGGTAAACACACATTATGATCCATTTTCATGGATGGGCAGAGTAGCAAACATCCATTTATTTTTCCCAAATGGAAAAAAGGATATCAGGAGAAACAGGCTTTTTTAGGTTTTGCCTCCCAACTATGTTTGACTTTTCTGTTTCAGAGAACTGATCCTGTTTTTACTGAGGAAGAGAAGTTTAAGAGCAGTCATTCTACGCCTCCATGCAACTTATCCTTGTGCCAGGTTCTGGTTCCACTAAAGAAGAAAAATGTTCTTGTATTTTAGAATTTGCTCATTAACCACAATTATGAGATAGCAGACTCTGAACTTGAGCTGTAAAGGAAGTAGAAATGGCTTTGACAACACCCACTGAAGCAATTTTGCTCTGTGGGTATTAATTAGACAACATGAAAAAAATGCTTAAAAGTTCAAGGCTGAACTTTTTTTGCCCAAAGAAGAAATTTAACAGTGAGAGCAATTAATCACATTTTCAAAACTGGCTCCTGGTCGGTAGAGTGGAAAAACACCATCCGTGTGTTCTTTCACCAAAAGGATGTAGTCTGATTTTCTAAATGTGAGCTCCTGCAGTCTCTAGTGAGCAGGTACCTGGGCTGCCTGGCATGAGAGCACATGAATTGGTCATAATGCAAGACATCTTCATCCTCATGCACACTGTTAATATTTAATTTAGGCATGCCCGGTGAGCAAATACATGAGTGTATTAATTCCTTTGCAGTCTCCTGATGTATACAGCAGCTCTGTGATTTGATTTGAATTGATTTTGCTGCTAACTCTGGTGACCTCCAATAAAAAATTGTTGCATTCGCCACAAAGTGATTTATGATGGCAGAACTCTCTATTATATAAATACTTTCCAATGCATTAGTCAGAAATCCACTATCTTACTTCATTAAACCAACAAATACAATCAATTCTTATCTGATTTACAGTTTTTATGCATGGAAAATGATTTTACCTTTATGCCAAATGGAGTTGAAATGTAGATCATATAATAAGAAATGTCTCTGCCTCAGTGTGTAAGTGCCACTAATCAAAATCAGAGCCCGCAGTTCAGGATTTAAGCTCTGATCACTCTCTGGCTCGCACATTACAGGAATGAAATGCATATGCATGTTTTGATAAACAGTGCTGAGCATTAGCACTGTGCCTTTTTGTGGCTAAACACCCACCTAGTTTTAATCACAATGGGAAATGAAAGGCATGGCTTGAATACCAGCACGGAACAAATGACATTAGGAGACAAAGTGTTTACCAGCAATACATGAGTTACCTGCCTCTCGTGGCAAAACATCTCCCAGTGCTTTAATAGCTGTCTTGTGTATGCTGATATGTATATCCAAAAAATATTATACACGGGAATCACGTCAGTGGGCCTTGAAATGCAGACCCAGGACTTGCTTCCTATACGTATGTATGCAGAATAACACATTTTCAGAAGTAATGCATCTTCTAATTTAAAAGGATGGATGTACTACTGAATCTAGGGCTCCTTATTACAACACAGAGTCAATAAAAAGAGCTCTCATCCAACTGCTCTGCAGTCCATCCATAATTCTGCCAGAACCACTAAACACTACATTCCCCATAGAGTCCCTTTGTCCCAGTTATTTGCATAATAATTTTAAAGTAAGACTAGTTGGGGCAAGGTTTTTGGTCATTTTTCCCACACTGACCCTGGCCCCTTGTGTTTAGGGTGTGGGGAACAAAGAAGGTTTTAAAAGCCTAAAGCAGAGAATGAAAATAATTGAACGTTTTCTGTGTGTGAGTGACTTAGTTACCGAGATTCTGCAGAGATGAGTAGCAGGAGAGTTCTGTGATGTGTCCTCTTCCTTTAGCAGATGTGCTTCACCAAGAACTGGGTGAAAGCACCTCAGCCCTCTGGAGATGATCTCCAGGCTCAGCCAAGGGAAGGTGGCACTTGCTTGAGGAGTGGCTTCACAGCTCAGCTCACCATGTCTGTACTTGTGATAGCTCCCAGTGAGTGTAGACTGGCCAGCCTGATTCTGGGGGGCTTATCTGGTGTGTTGGCTGTGCTGAACCCCTGCAGCAGTCAGCCAGTGCAGTGCTTGGCTCCTGCTGCCATGGCTGTGAGAGCTTTGCTGTAACCTTGCACTGTCTGGAAAGCCGAGACAACCTGCATGGGCTCTGCATGCTAATGCCAGGGCCCGCTACCCAAACACGAGGCACGCTGGAGCCTCAGCCCTGGTTAAGATTCTATGCAAAGATGAATGATTAATAGCAAATCCAAGTCATGCTCGAGGTTCCGCTGATGCACAGCCCTGCCACCCTGCCACACTGATGGAGGCAAGGGCCCTGCCCGTGGCTGCTGCTGCCAGGGCTCTGCTTTTCCTAAACATTTCTGTAACATCAGCTGCACCTCTGCAGAGACATTTCAGCTGCATGTGGCAATGTGTGTAAGTCCAGGAGACTGAGCAGCTGCTGCCTGCACACACACCTGCTCCAGGCTCAGCAGGAATCACCTGTGTGACTTTCAGCAACAAAAACACCATTCAGCCTCCAACATCTGGACTAAAGGAACAGCTCACACACCCATCCATTGCTAGCATTCCTGCTCTTTGTGGGCACAGGTTAGACATCAGAGGGGGACTGTTATCAACACACTTAGCATCACGTAATTTGCTAAGCAAATTATTAAGCAAACACTTCTAGTTCCACAGTAGGCTTTTTTTCTGTAAGGACCCTGTATAGATGCCTGGAATGTCATGGGACACATGCAGAGGAATTAATCTCTCTTTGAGCCCCTCAAGCTAGAGCAGTAACTCTGCTAGCTGTCAGGAAATAACAGCCCCCTGTCTCTCTCTGAAGCAAAACATCTGATCTTGATCATAAAGTCTGTGCCCTACACCATTAATAGAAAAAAAAAATCCAGGAAACACTTGATAGCTGGGAAGGAACAGAACCACAACTCTTTGTGGCATCTAAGAATAGTTTCTATTCTCTCTGTGATGCAAGAACAAGAGGGAAAGGATAAAAAACCACTGGTATCAAAGGATTTTTCTTGTCAGAAAGGGTGCATTATTGTCCTTACTGAAGGAATTCAAAGCGGGTTTGATTCATCTAGACAGTTCAATGATATCTATACCTGTCATATCTATGGACTTTTTCCAGCTAATACATTTTTTATCAGCAGGTAAAATGTTGGTCTGTCTTCCAGGAGTTCCTAAATACTAAACTGCTGTTTCTGGAATCAGATTCTTTTATACATGATACAAGAGGTTGGATTTCCACTAGTTCTAAGAAACCTGCACAATTACACTGCAATAGACTATGAAACCATCTTCATCAGGATGGAATTAAGAAAGATATCAGATGGATACATAGACAAAGCCTGACTTCCAAGACCAAAATCCATTTAAGAAGATAGTTGTCCTAGACAAGGAGATTTCTCAGCCTGATGCACTGTCAGAGCATTTTCCTGTAAGACTGCATTATTTTTATGTTAAATTCATGCACAACTGAGTGCATAATTCATAGGTCAAAGCTATTTGTTTGTGTGCTCCTTTTTTTGTTGTGTGCTCCTTTTTCCTTTTGCCCCTGTTACACTGTGGCACTACAGACTCTGTGTGCTGCAATGTCACAGTGTGTGCTGGGGTGAGACAGAGACCAATGACACACTCTTGATTACAAGGTACCTAAAGAGTGGGCCAGATATAAGTGCAGCTTTTTAAAGGCTGACATTTGGAGAAAGGTCAAAACAGGAACTTACTTTGAATTTGGTGTCTCCAATTTTGCAACAGAGTCCTCTTGCTGAATAGTAGGAATGAAAAAGAATGACATAAATAGCCCCCAAGGCTCTTTAAGGTGAGGCTGTCCAGCTGTTTCAGACATAGCTGCTCACAGGCAGAGGGTAATGAAGAAAAGGAAAGTTTTATAGCTGCCACAAAACTGCCTTGATGGTTGTTCAGGTGGCTTTACTTTACTGGTGAAAATCTGTGCTTGGGAGTAACAAGTAGTGGCTGAGCTCAAAGCCTGACACCTGGCTGGCTGTGGAACTGATGGAAGGGAATTACCCAGACAGGGTTAATAAACCCTGTTTGGACAGAGTGCTTTTCTGGCTGTGCATGTGCTCCAAAATTGAATTTGGAATAAATAAATGTTTGGAAGGTCTTCTTGGTTATGACAAAAATAAGAGCTTGCATGTGTTTTCAGTAAGATGAAGGCTTAAATCTTGCCCATCTCCCCACTGAGAGCCCAGTTTTAGGGATGTCTGCCCCTGCCCAATCTTTCCAGAAAGCCACTTAGCTTGTATACTTAAAACACCATACCAAAATAGTGAAAGAAAAAAAACAAACGAAAAAAGAGGTATAAAATAAGTTCGATGTCAGTTGCGAAACCCCAAGTATTCATTCTGTGACTAGGTGAGAAGCTTACATTAGCAGGTACAGTGCTCTTACAGAGAAAAATGGTATTTTGAAATTACAAGCCACCTGCTTTCTTCAAAGCAAATGGTCAAGGGCACAAAGAAAACATCTCAATGAATAATGAACCTCCTGTTAGTGCAATGTGCCTTGTGTTTAGATGTTTGGCTGAAAGGGTGAAAAAATCACCTCCTTTGGTGGAGCTTTCTTAGCTCAGTGCCAAAAAAGTCAGACAGAAGAAACTTCTTGGTGGCCTAATAGTAGGCAAGCCTTGCTTAAATGATATTTTGCTATGTGAAACATATGTTTTTAGGTATTACCTGTAGATACTTCTTTCAAATGTGTTTTCTGGAGGAATGATTTTGTCCTCAGAATGATGTGACATCATTTATCTATGAGTTTCAGGCTTATCACACAGAATTAAGCACCAGAATGCTCAGTAATTAGAGACCTCACCCTGAAAAATGGATAATGACAGAGTCCTTGAAATCAATGAAGGTTAAAGCTGCCTGTTTATAACAACACTTCTACAAACCCAAGATAAGATGTTGATTAAGATATTATGTCAGCCACATAACAATTATATTTAATGCGGTAGGGAGAGTTTATTTTGAGCATTGCGTGACCTCACAGATTTATCCAGCAAATAACCCCCCTACTTTGTAAAGACAACAAATATTGTGCTTTGTTCAAACTTGTTCCATTTCCATAGACTCTTCACAGATAATCATTTAGGGACATAAAGTACACATGAAGGGTTCTTGAAAAGAAATGTCTGCAGAAAATCAACAAGTCCAATGTTTTTTTCCCAACAGGAGTGTGTAAACGAGCCATATGTCAGCCAAAGCTCAGACAAAAGTTCCTAATAAAACAGGTACAAATTGTATTTAGATGAGTTTGGGATCTCCTGATTGTTAAAGCAAACAGGTGTGTTCTCCTCTTGTCCTGCCTGCCTGAGAGGCTGCCTAGCAGGTGGCAGATGTCCCAGCCCTGGAAGCATTGAAGGCTGGGCAGAGCTCTGAGCTCTCTGATCTAGGTGAAGATGTCCCTGTTCAGAGCAGGGGAGCTGCACTAGGTGGTCTTTAATGGTCCCTTCCAACCCAAACCATTGGGGCTCACATGGATAAGCAGAAACTATTCTTGACCTTTTTCTCATCAATTCTCATTGAGTAATTACAGCTTTTGGAAATACGTTGGTTTAAGTTCTGCTTTTAGCAGAAGTTTTATAAATATTTTGTGATTTTGCTTTCATTTAAGAATTTTAATCTCACAGGCAATAAGGTTCTCCAAAATGATCTATACAATCTCATATTTACCCCTGAAGAATTCTCACCCAGGCAGTACCTAATGCAAGGTAAGCCCACACTCTAATTTCTCTGTGTTCCTGCAGTTAAACCTTAAATGTGCCCTTAAAAATGTTAGGAAAGATGAGATTTCCTTCAAATTTGATGCATGCTATTGATAATGAGTTAAAGATTTCAGGGGATGTGGAGTTGTTTTAGTGCTCTTCAGGACTTGCAAGCATTTGGGTGTTTGCAACAAGATGTGTTTTGCTTTTCTGGTCAAGAACTGAAAAATAAAATTAGGAGGAAGGAGAAGAAAATATCTGACCTTATCTAAACACTGCAATTTTTGTCACCTGAAATGAGATCTACCTTCCATGACATCCACACAGCACTGTCAGCATGTACATGACTAGAAAGATGAGCTCTAAATCCTTCTGAAAAGTTAAAGTCTGCAGGTTTGCAGTATATCTTCCTTTGTGCTCTTTTGTCTTGAAATTTGCTCTAATAAAGAATCCATGAATTATAGAATTTGATATATTATTTCTCACTTCTGGCTGCATGCAGCTTTTAAAGTCAAGGCCTTGATCTAATTTTAGTGGTTGGGAATCGTTTCTTTGACTGAAAAGAAAATCACCAGAGAATTTTATTGTATTGCCCTATCTCCTAATGAGCAAAGCTAGTGCTGCTCTAAAAAATTCCAGATTTCCAAGGACCACGGTTTTGAGTTTAAATAGTCCATATTGGCCAGTGAAAGACTTCTTTCTGGAAGTGTCAATAACCTTAAATGCTGCAGATCTCTGAATTAGGGAACCTGTTAGAGGGGAACTTACTATAGACTAATTGTTATGTAAAGTACTGGATGATAACACTTTCCAGCTCAGCCTAACCTCTGTTATTATGCCTTGTTTATGATTTTAAAGCCAAGGCTCATCTGGGATTCTAAAGTGAATGAAACTCAAAACTTGCAGCTAGAGAAGAGGGGAAACTTTCCACCCTGAAACTTGTTTCTGTGCCAGACTAAATAATCAAGGATTTCTTTCTCAGACATCCCATGTGGAAGGTTATATTGTTTAAATAACAGCTTTAGACCCAGACAGATAAAATAAGACACATCTGTTATTTTTCTTTCTTAGCCTTAGTACTTGGGTAATCATAAGATTCATTCTTTCAACTGAGTCAAAGCAGCAGGCTTGTTGCTGGTGATTTTTCTGCTTTTGTTGGAAGGTAAGTTAGCAGCATCAATTGTATTAGTATTTCTGTCAACACCCACATTAAATATGTTTCTTTATGGGAGACATCACATTGCAGCCTACTCTGGACATCTAAATTTATATCTTTCATCACATCCATATTGAAATCCAGCTACCACCTGGATTCCTGTAGGGTTTACTTAGTGAAATGCTCAGAATATTTCTGTTCCAAATATCAAATTAAAAATTAACTGAAGTTTATATTTAGGCAGGACAGCCAGTAAACCACAGATTACTTTCTCTTTTGCTTCTATCTTTCTGCTTTTTTGTAGTGTCAGAGCAAATTCCTATAATCCAAATCAGAATTTGGTACATGCTGTGCTTTTTTGGTATTCCTTTAAGCTGCATTTATTTTCCCTTATTTTACAAGTTCAGAATGCCTTAGTGGCAGTGCAGTCCTTGGCACTCTTTTCCATGTCCTGTGAAATTTAGAAATGGATATGTGATTCTCAACAGGGTTTTCTGGGATTTTCCTGTTGTGTTGACTGGAGAGCTTAGGACAGCTATTTCAGCTGAGGGCTAAATTCCCTGATGTCCATGCAGTCTCTGGTCTGCCTTACAGCCTTATTGCAGGGAAAAATACACTGGTTTTAGGAACTTCTTGCTAAGACTGAATGCAATACCCACACTTCCAGAAATTTTTTTTCTCTCCAAGTTATTCACATGCTTCAGAGTGACTCTTGTTTCTAATTTTACTCAGAAGGTGTCACAGGTTGCATTTTTCTCATCTTCCATTATTACAAACTAGAACACAAAGATCACAATGCTTCTTTCAAAGGGCATTTTCGTATGGGCAGGGCACTTTCTTCTGGCAAATAGTCACAGTTTCTACTGAAACAACCTCATCTAATCACTGAAAAATACTCTGTACCTTCCTTTAGATTACAGCTGTACTTATGAATCTACAAGCAACAGGAACCATTATAACAAAATTGCATTAACCCCTGCATAACATGTTAATTTTGGCAGTGAGATCAATAGCTTCAGTCAAGTGCCCCCCTTGGCAAAGATAATGAGAGACAGGAACCAGTGAAGGAGTTACTTTATCATTCTCCAAGTGAGAAAAAAACAATTTATAACTTGGAGTCTTAAAAGTGTATTTGCATTTGAGTTTTGTGAGCTCCAGATTTGAGCCATATTTCTTCTTTGGCTTTGTGTCCTTTTTAAAAGAACACTGTGGGATCAGATTTCTTCTCTTTCTACAGGAACCCAGTTATGTTCAGACTCTGCTCTTTGGACTTCAGGGAGAAAATATGTACCATCCACCCCCCTATGGCCATCTGGGGTCTATTACTTGCATTTCACATGAGGCTGTTATTACTTCTTTTCTATTTCACTGCAAGTTCCATTTATTCTTCAACTCGAACTTATCTCATTCATCTGATACAGCCACAATTGTTAACCACATTTATACACAGCCTCCAAAACCAGCTCCAAAAGGAAAATATTGCTGCGTACAGTCTTGTTTGCTGACTCCTTCTACTTATTTGTAAGACAAGACACCGATTCAGGCCAGAGAAAGCCATGACAGGATTGAAACTAAGGTGTAAATTCTATCAACCTATTAAAATCCTAGCTGAATGCAAAATTTAGCACATGCTCAGCTTTAAACATTTAAGCAGACTTGTTTTGCTGAACTGAGGTCTAAAGCTCCCTACTTATAATGGACAACATAATTTAACTTTAAACTCAGGATCACTATGAATGAGCTAATGCAGAAATCAATGGTAAAACCTAATGGAAAGTGAGAAGATTTGAAGTTTCACTTTTTCTTTTCTTTCCTTTGAACAGAACTATGCCCTTTTAGTGCTGTTTTTCCCTCAGTCCTCCCCACTTATTAGGGCATACCTATAAATGCACATTTAAGAAAGCTAATTAAGAACATAGTCAAAGCAAGAACAGTAGAAGGGTGGACACAGAAAAAGGGTTCAAGCACCAAAGAGCAAATTAATACCCATAAAAAAGAAACAAAAACAGGAGAGAGAAAATGAAAAGGAGAGAAAAGAAGATAGTTTGCTCTGTGCCAGTAAATAAGCTGAAAATTACATTCCCAGATGGATACCAATAGCCTTTTCTGTCAGCAGTACACCAGTATTACTGCTACATGATTGAACATTATATATATTTCCTGAAGTTTACAGGACTTTATGTAAGCATCTAGCAAAATAATTAAGGAGCCACTCCGAGCTTCACCCATAAAAGTGCTGTGGTATCTGGTTTTGCAGAATAATAGGGTATTAAAGCATCCATGGAAATGCCTATTTACCTGCTAAATGAATGTGTGCAGCTCTAAGTGTGGATACAAATTCTCCAGGAGCAGCTTTTCAGCTGTCATTTCAGGTGATGTTTGATAACAGCACAGTGTGGCTGGGCAGAGGCACAATTGCCTTGAGAAGGCTGAACAGATGTGGGACACTGACTACAATTTTCCTTTTGTTAAGGTCAAGTACCAAAACTTCTGGTGTAAAAAAAAATTATTGCAGGTAGCCAAAACATCTTAATCATTGTAAACAACACAGCTACTGCTCAGAAATTCTGATGAAAAAATGTGGTCTTTCAATTATCTTTGAACACTTGCTCTGAAGTTTTGTTCATGTACACAGGTATTTGTATCTAGGTATGTTGATTTTGCTACCATGGGATTAGACTGCTGCATCATGTGGTTATTAGCATTTGGTTAATGGAAAAATCAAAATGTGATGGGAAGAAAGCACAACCCCATTTGATCCTGTTTGATTTCAACTTGTTTTTGAACAAGCCTGTCCAGAAGTATGATGTGCCACATCTTAGCCACTCATGTAATCCAAGGGATTTCATCTCAGTCTTTGTTTCACACGAGATTTGGAGGTGCAAAGTGGCATTTTGTTATGAGTGCCTGGCAAAATGCCTAGAAGCATAGAATAATATGTAATGTGGAAAGAGTGACTCCTTGTTCAAGCTCACCCAAGTCAGTAACGGGCACTTTAAAAACATTATTGTTACTTGTAATGCCTCTGTAGTCTCCAAAACAATTTCATAGTAACCATCAAAAATTCATTAGCTATAACAAAATAAAATGGAAGGTCAAAAATTAATGGATTACCTCTAACAGATTATGAGTATGACCAAGGTAATTTTTACACGCTTTTAGGGATCTATTCAAAAGAGACTAATTATGAGAGGCACTGCCACCAGAAAACGCATGAGCAAAAGAACAGCATGCTGTAAAAGGTTTGGAAATGTGTCCAGGAAAACACTGAAGGGTTGGATTAGCATTTGCCTAATTGCTGAGCTGTGAGCTGTCAGAAATCCCTTCCCCCTAGCTCTCTGTGCCTAAAGTTGCTTTAAAATAACAGTCCAGCCAAAAGAACAGCATTGGCTGAGTTGAAGCTGTGTCCTCAGCTGGACTTCAAGCTGGAGGTCCTCCTACACCTAAGGAGTTTTACTTTAGTCCCAGCTTCTCTGGGAAAAATAGATGGGTAAATTGCCTTTAGGGCAAGGACACCTATAGGCTGAGCAGAGTAACAGACCTATTGCAGCTGACTGATCCAGGAATAAGCTTCCTAAGGAAGGCCAAGCCAAAGGAAAGAGACCGTGACAATGAAAGTACAGCCCTCCTTCCTGACACTCGGCATTTCCCCCCACTGCTGTGATACATTGTAGCTCATTTTACAGGAACTGACACTGTCTGCAGCAAGTGATGGCTTTGAGTCCCGGAAGTATTGATGTTGTGGAAGCCATTCCAAAGTGCTGAGTGTTCATTTCTTGAAAACCCACTACTTTGAATATGCTCCAAGTTGAGGAGCCAAAACCACAGCTGTCTTATAACTTCAGGTTTGTCATGGTGAATGCCAAACAGAAAGCTTTTCCAATCTTTACAAGGATTTTGTTTCCCTTTTATATTGGATGCTAAGCCTGGCTTTGGAGAGCCTGTAGAACAGAAACTAGCTAAGAACCAAACCCTGATTTACTCCACATGTAAGCTGTGCTAAATCACACACTGAGAAAACACAGCATCTCTAGTATTTCCAGGCTCTTTGCAGGAGATACCAAGCAGCTCAGTTTAAAGTTAGATATTTAGTATTCTGTCTTATTTGTGGGATAAAAGGTTTAAATTTCTTGGCTTGAGATTATTCATAAGCAACCAACATTCAACATGAAGAACTTTTTGATGGAACATTTGGTGCTCTCAATATAGGTTGCTTCTTGATTGTATGCAAGTTCTTAGAAAATCAGAGCCATGATGCTTGCATTGACAATTCCAAATTTAATTGCTGTAACTGTTCTGCAATTGTTGCTTTAAAGGCTCTGGTTTGACTAATGCTCATAATTTCACAAGATGTACTAACATGGTTCAAATACAAAAGAACTTGGTGATGGAGGATGAGGGACAAAAAGCTCTCTCCATCGATTTTCATGACAGGTTTCTGCAATGAGTCCAAGGGTCACAGGCACCAGGGCTGGCAGAGGAATCACATCCCACAGCTCCAAGGACAGACTCGTCTCACCTGCACTGTACTCCCTGTGCTTTCCCCGTTACTGTTTCCCACTTGTGAGCACCTTTTGCTCACACAGGGAAGGTTCCCAGCTGATCTGTCCTTCTGCACTGGAAGCTGCTCTGTCTCATGTCTGAGACAGCAGCAGCTTCTCTGCTTAACAGTTTTTCAACACCTTTTCCACCTTTTTTCCATCTGCCTTTCCCCCATTTTGAGATTTTTGAGATTTTTTTGAGTTTGAACAGGACTCCTGTTAGCTACTAGAAAAGTGAAATATCATTAAATAATTTTGCTGGATGGCAATCTACCACACTTCTCTCACCTGTACCCTTCAAACATGCAAGTAAAGAGGAATAATTTGGAATAGAGATCCTTTATTTTTATTTTCTTTTTCCCCCCTCTCACTTCATTGTGCTTTATTGATAGGTGGAAGGCTAATTTAGTCTCAAGAGTGTTCTGTGTCCACCCCAACTATTTCATTTCAATAAATAACCCTGCTGTGAATACATTTTAATTAGTGATTTCATGCTTGGAATTGTGCAATTGTAATACAGTAGGCGTGAGGACCTATTGAAATAGTATAAAAAGGGCATAATTATTTTCAAAAGCTCCGTTGGAATAACGCAGGTAAAAAATTCCCCTGCTGGCATCTGTTTTCTGTGTCCAATGTATCATTAGCACTTCACATTCTCTCTGTATTTATGAAAGGGTAGACTACAGGTTGTGCAGGATGCTCCCACAGTGCTGGAGATTTTTCATTCTTTGTTTGCTGTTTCCTTGCTGAGGTCATTATAATGAAGACAAGATTTTTACTTCATTTGACAATTCTGGTCTAATTGACTGAAAGATATTGCAAAGAAAAATGGGAACAAAACCCAGAGATTCAGAAGGATTTTCCTGACTCTATGGGCCTGGCCTAGGATTCTTTCACGCAACGTGGAATAAGTAAAGTAGAGCCTAAGAATAAAAAAACCAAAACCTTGTCATATGTTTTTCTGCTGAAGGAAGGCTGACAAAGAAGGGCTTTGAGGAGTGAGCAGAAGAAAAATCTTAAAAGAAGCATAAGCTCATTTCAGACCTGAATTCAAACTTGCAAACAAGATGCTGGGCTAGAAGAACTTGGTACAAAATCAAGGGTCGTGACAATGTCTAGGATGGCTTTAATCAGGCACTAGTTACCTTTACTAGGATGCAGCTCAGTTAATTTGGCCACTGCTCTTAGGACACACACTGTGGCACAGAAGAAAAAGAGTGATAAAGGCCAACTGGATTTTTAAAACAGGCTGCATTTGATTTACACACTCCCTTGAAGGCCCTTTTTGTCTTTTATGCAAAATTACCATGTTTCAGAAAACTGCCAGAACTTCACTGGCATGTCAGTGAAAACAAGAAAGTTGTTCTTAAAATGTAGGCAATTTACACCTACTTGGAGTGACTATAGTTAAGGAACACGTACGTGTAAGCTGTCTTCAACTCCCTCATCATGTTGCTGTGGACATTTTGGCAGGATTCCTGACCTGCACACAGTCTGAGGGAGTGGGCTGCCTTCAGCTGTCATGTGTGCTGGCATCTGAGCCAGCTCTGCCAGCCCTGGGAAGAGCAGGGGCTCAGCAGCACTCAGTCCCTCTGCAAAGAAGGGAGCACGGGGTGTTCCCAGGCTGCCTCTCATTTCTGAGAAAACTACCATGCTGGTTTTTCCCACCCTACCTTTGTGTTCCCATCTCCCTTTGGTTTTTGACTGTAAATCTCAGAATTAAGAGAGGAAGTAGCTGCAGAACTTGGATACAGTCCGTGTCTAAGCTCAGCCCTGTCTCTGACACAGACACCGAAGGCTCAATGGGCTCTTCAGCATGATGGCATTTCCAAGAGGGAAATTTGCTGCCACATTTGCCTCTGCAGAGGGAGCGTGGCAGTCTTTAGCTCTGCTTTCCCATGGGCCTGGAAATGGCAGCTGCCACTTAATGGAGTGTGGTGGCATAATTAAAATGCAGCTGACTCCACTCGTGTTTTAGCCAGTGGCATGGCTGCTTTGTCAGAGATTTTGTGTTCACAGCTCTGCTGAAGTACCTAACAATAGTTAATAGGGAGAGAAAAGCTGATGGTCTCAAAGCCAAATTCCTAGGAAAAGCAGTGAAATGGGAGTGTTGATACTCCATTTGGAACTTTAATAATTCAGAAAACAAGACTTTTAAAATCTTGTAAAATTAACAGATTACAAAGGCAATTCACTGAACCTACCATGCCTTTGAATGTGCGTCTCACTGAAAAGGCTGACAGTGTCTACTTTTCCTCTTGCAATGCAGACCTGGCCACTGCATTTTTCATCCCTCATTTGTGTTCAATTGTTTCACAATTTCCTCTGATTAGCTCTTAAATTTCTCAAATCTTAAACATGAAATGAGAGGAGCAGGACTGACAGAGAAGGAGCTTTCTTGTGTGTGGCCTCCTGAGCACAGCACAGCAGCATCTCTCCCTGTGGCAGCAGACTGCTGCTAATTAATTACCTGTACATGGCTCTAGGCAGGAAGGTGCTGTCATCAAGAGCACCAAACAAATAGGAGTCCTGTTTCCAGAGAAACCTCAGGGTAAATTATGTACAGGTGTCATGAGATCGCCTGCCTGGATTCATCAATATTAAGGGCTTTGGAAGAGGAGGAGGAGGTTGAAAGATGGGGACTGGGAGTTCAGAAAGCAGTCAGGTCACCTGAAATGCAGCAGCCTTAAAGCCTAGGGTCAAAAACAGGGGAAAAGCCAAAAATTAAAGAAGAGTCCCAAGTATGAATGTTTAGTCAGTGATGCAAGAAATCAAGACTGAGGTGTATTTGCCTGTGCTTTTCTATAGAATGCTTGGGAAGAAGTCTGAGCAACCTGCATCAACTTGAAAGGAACATACAGTAAAGTGGCTCAAGATTGGAGAGTTTAAAAGCTAGAGAGGGTGGATGAAGAGTTAAGATATAAAGGTCACTGTACAAGGACCTTGCAAACTCAGTGTTGTGGGCTTTCCTTGACTGAGTTTTAAAAGGGAAGAGAAGCACACTGAAGTTGCCAGTGAGATAGACTCTGGTCTGTTTTGTACAGATTAAGCTCCCAAGATGTTGTGTATCACTGAGGAAACCAAGGCAAAAAACAAAATTCTTCTGGGAAAAATAAAGACTGAAATCAAGAAATAAACAGAAAAAAAATTATCCCCACCTGCTGCCTTGTGGTTGGTGGAAATTGAACATCTTGGATGCATCTGTCTGCACTGGACAAATAATTGCTGTTTACCATCCTAGAGGAAAGCCAGGAAAGCATGTGGAGATCATAATCCTCAGAGCATACCCCTCCTTTTGATAAAGTGTACTCAACAAAGCTGTGATCACTTAGAACACCTGATGAGATGCCTCCCCCGGTGACCAAAGCTCAGCTTTTCCCAGATATGGCAATCTTAAAAAGAGAAGAGCAAGGAAATTGTCCACTCCATATATTATATTGCTGAAATCTGAGTTAGAACAGGTACTTCAAGCTGCTCAAGAAAAGGCAGAGGGATGCACTGCATGTGGTCCACTTCCCTCTCTGCTGCATTGGGCCCACTGTGCATATTAGTAGGAAAAGAGGCTGAGTTCTGTTTCTTCCTGATATTCCAGAGAGGAGCAAGTACCCAAGGCTGCACACCAGTCCTACAGAGATTGTACTCTGGTCCTACAGTACAATCCTTGTACTTTATGAATGGAATAGTTAGATGTTGGCACAGTGTGGTTGAACAGAGGGAAAACAGACTGCTGAGACACTCGATATTAGCACTACACTTTCTGGGTCTCCAAATTAGGATGCAAAAGAAGAATGCAATCCCTGCCTTAGCCAAATGTAAAGGGAACATTTTTGCATATTTTTGATATGTGATCTTATCAGCAGACAGCTTCTTCTTTTCAGTAAAATAAATCCTTGTAATTCCACAGTACAGAAATCTGACAGTACAGAAAGTAATCTTTATGATGGCTAAAAGTCTTTGCACAGCACATATTGCAGCTTACGATAATTATTTATTACTGGTGTTACCATTACTGAGCCTTTAATGCTCTTGTGGCCAGTGGGCAGAAAATGAGCAATCCCTGGTGACAACAGCAAGAATGCACTTCTTCCCATGGCAAGTAACTTTTTAAAGTTCCTGTCAGGCTGTAATATTTTTCCCCTCCATGCAGGGGTATTAAAATAAAAACTTTGGATATATAAATCAGAGCAGGGTGAGTTCACTCCTGTGCCAAGAGGGAGCTGAATGAATCCTGTGGATGTTAAAGCTGAGAGGGGCCTCCTAGATCATCTTGTTGTGCCTCCCTTCCCCTGGCGATTAACAGCTGCTGCTGTCACTGGAGCAGAATCCTAAACAGCACAAGGATGGGCAAGGAATGCTGGGCTCTCCCCTCAGGCTGCTCATTAGTGCATTAACATTTTCTACAAACTATTTACTATTTATTTTTCTATACCCCTCTATTTTCTCATATACCTTATCAACTACTCATATCATTGCCTCTACAGTCATGGTGAACTTTCTCTACCTAAGTTATTCTAAGACTGACCTTCCCTCAAGAAGGCCTTTTTCTCCTAAAGTATATAAAGAACTTTCTTTGTTCTGGTTTCCATCCATTACATCTTTTAAATAGTCAATAATTCCTGAGCATCTTTATAGTCACTACAGTTAATATATTTATAGACAAGCACATCCCTCCCTCTCTGCTTCAGTATGGAGGCACAGAAGTGACAGCCATATGATAAACAGCCAAACTGAGGAACCACGTGGGAGCCTTTTGGAGCCATAAAGAGGAATTATCAATCCCAAATGCAAGCATGTGTGTACACACACAGGTGTGCAAAGGCAGAAGCAAAGAGAGCAGGGATTTGCTGCATGACTAATATCCCTCCTACAGGAATGATTCTTCTAAGGTGCTTTCAGAGCAGTGAGATGGATCTCTTGCTATGCAATTTTCTATATTTCCACTTCATAGAAACAATCACTCTGGAGGTGAAATAAGTCACATGAGGTGATGCCATCCATCTCTTTACCATTAGGCACTGCAGAATAATGCCTCATGTTTTCTGCATTTAACTGCCCAAGCCTTAAACAATAGGCTCTCCTTGCTTGCCTGCATTAGGACCTGAGGTGTAGCTATGCCACCTTTCCTTAGCTAGCTGAACCACAACCAGAGACCTGCCAGTGGTCAGTAGGAGCTTCATCCCCTTTCCCTCTAGGTCTTCTCCAGCCACAGCACCCGAGTTAGCTACCACCATTCCCCTTACATGGAATTCATCATCCACATGACCCTCCTTCCTTCTAGTTCAATGGTACCTCTGTTTGCCCTAAAAGGGCTATTGCAGATGTGATCTTGAAAAAAATCTTATCTCGACAATTTCACACTCACAGCTGACTGCATTTTCTGGTTTCCCAAAGGGTGCTCTCTCTTTGCCATATTTCTTCTCTCACCAATATGCCTATTACAGCTTTTGAATATCTTGAGACCATGTACCTGGTATCACCTGCCTCCTGTACACCAGAGTACTCGCCTAGCACTCTTGTGATGGATCATCTGAATGCAGGCTAGTTTTTCCCATTATGCAAATATTTATTACTGAGAATTTGATCCGTTTCCATGTATAGTAAAGAGTATAACAGCTATTGCTGTTATCAGTAGCTGCAACTTGCATATATCCTGAAACAAATAGTGTTAATGCTGGTAGTACAAGCTTAGTAAAAGATAAAACTTTGTAAAAAGTGCTGGAAAACCAAAAGAAGTCCAGTAAGTTCGGAAGACAAGGCTAGCTGAATCCTCAGAGTAACCAATTTAAATTTGCTAAATATAAAGTTTTATCCACTGTAAAAACTTTACAGGATGGTCTCACATTGGATTTCAGTTTAGTTCAGGCCTGTCATTTTCAAAAAGACTTCTTTTGCCATAGTTCAAAGCTCCATAAAGTAGGTGCAGAGATGGTAGCATAGCAACCACAAGAAAGTGAGTTTAAACACTGAGAAAATGAGCTTTTAGCTTTCTAATAGCAGAGCTTTCATATTCATATCTTCTTGCTGGGTTTGAAACACCTGTTTCTATTTCAGCTGACTTTGCTTCATTCTATCAGTACAGAAAGCTGCATGACATTACAGAACTACAATTAAATGAACCTGTTTTATGTGAATATTCTTTGGTCATGGACAAACAGAAAACTGAATTGTGAATGATGAGGAATTAATTTCGTTTTTAAATTAAGTTAGCATATCTTAAACAGAAGAAGGGGTTTTTTTTGTATGAAGCAGAACTGGTTCCCACAGTGGGGACAAGAATAAACCTACTTATTCCTGCTGACTTAGGAAAATCAAATAAATCCAAACATTCACCACTGTGATTTTAAAAATCAGTTTTGAGGTTATATATGCTCTGTCTGCAAAATAATTTGAACTGTCAGAACAGCTGAGGGACCAAGAGTTCAGTGTTTTGGCATCTTGGTGACTTCTCCTATTCACTTGAACTGAGTTTAAAACTGTGACTGGTCTTGGATTTGCATCTTTGTTTGAAAAGCTCTTGGTTCCTTGGAGAAGCAGATGTGAAATGCTGGTTTAAATAGCATCTCCAGCTGGTAACATCTGCATGTCCGTGTAGGCACATAGCGAGAAAAGCAGTGGGTAATAATCAATGAACACTTGTAAACCCTAATTTTGAGTCTTTATTTGTCTTGACACCTTTTGCCTTCTCCATTATATTTTTAATGAAGGTGTTTTTTGCTGCAGATATATTAACTGCAAGGAACACAGAAGATCTCATGGGAGGTATATCACACCAGGCACACCCTCCAGCTTTGAGTTATCCTGAAACTAAATGATTTCTATCCCACTGGAATCTCACTGTCCCCACACTGCAGTTAATGACACGGGATCTTTTGTCAGTGCATTTTCTCCTGATCTAAACCTCTAGTAGACAAAATTAGTTCCAAATACACACTGCAGATTCTACAGTTGTGTGTGATCCTTGTTAACATGGGAATGCACGAGGCAGAAGAGCTGTGTCCAGGGAATCTGGATCCCAGTCAGTCCTACTGCAGTGCCTAGGAAAGGCAAGGGTTGGGATGAAAGGGCAGGAAATGACTGAGCAGGTCTGGCTGGTAATATGATGGCTCTGCTTGTGAGTGGCCTGGAGGGCTTCCAGCCCCGGGGCTGTGTGAGAGGCTGAAGAGCCCACAGCTTGCTGCACTCACCCCCTCCATTTCCCCACTGCCAAGGGTGCTCAGGGCCCCTGGGGCGCACACACACCCACAGCCCCTGTGCCAGCAGAGCCCCAGCACAGGTGGCTGTCTTGTGGCAGGATGGAGAGCTTCTGGAGTGCCCTCAAACAAGCTTCCACCTCCAGGCTTGCATAGAATGAAAATAATTCTCTACTCTTACACCCTGCATGCAAATATTAACTTCCTCTCCCACTTGTTCCATACACACTTTTCCACAAACAGTCAAAACGACAAGTTCTTGAAAAGAACCCCACCACTGAGAAGCAGCAAGCTGCTACCACTTAGACATAAAACCTCAAAACTTCTAACTTCAGTCCACCTTTTGCATGACTAAACTCCTAGGACACACTTTACTATGGAGTTTTCCATTTCTAACCCAAACATTAAGTTTTCCTCTTCCAACAATAATTCTGCTGGCATCATTTCAGTAGTTCTGGAAGGGGTGTTGTAATTCTTCTCACCAATGTGTGCAAAGCCTCTCAAATTATGGAGCTTTACAATGAACCTAAATTCTTACACCCAGGTTACAAGGGGATTATCCAAACCCCAGAGGTTATGCAAATAGGCTGCAGTTATGCAGAGCAGAGCTCTGAAGAACATACTAATGTCCTTACCCCACAACTCATTCCTATTTGATGGAAGACAGATCCACTGCCATAATCAGTACTCCTATTTATGACTTATATCACTTTTCAGTATATGCTACTGACTCATCTTCATTTTCATAAACATTTTGCATTGGAATGTCATTGCCAATGACTTATAAGCAGCAAAATAACAGCAATACAAAGAACAGCTGGGTTGGATAGTTATTATTGAAAAATGTGTTATTTAAAATTTCAAGTGTTCATGTCATTCTAGGAAGCCTCAAATAAATTTGCCAGAGCTCCTTTCTAACTGTTCTTTTGGGTCTAATGTATGTATTCTTGTATTTACCAATATAGAGGCGTGTTGGGAAGTGTTTATTTTCCCCACTGTGTTTATAGAGGCTGGAAATGTTTAATTGTTTAACCAGTGTTAAACAATATGTCTGTTTAGAACATACAAATATTGAAATCCAAGAAATGGTTGTGGAGAAACACTCCACTGTGTGCTCCATGTTAAATAAGGATCATATAGATTGATGGATACAAATGCAACGAGGTGTCATTAACTCACTTTTAAATAACCACTGAATGTGCAAATTAATGGGACGTGAACTCCACAGAAGTGCAGAAAAACCCACTCTGCCAATATCACATTAGTTAAGAGCTGAAAATTATCATTTACAGAGCACAGACCCTTACATTAACTGTGACTTGCCTGTAATTCTTCTCTTTCATTGAATCTACCTATTTTGGGACCCTGACTAGTACAGCCAGCCACAACCTGCTCTTTCTCACTCTTTCCAGATTCCTGAAGTAGCAGAGAGCAGAAAATGAGACATATGGCTCCAGAGAGAAGGCACTGGCTGCCAGCACAGACTTCCACATCAGCAACAGGAGAGCTCCATGGGATGCATCAGGAGGGGACCTGGCTTCAGGTACAAGACCTGGATGGAAAATTCATTTCACAGTGGAAAAAAACCCAACAAAACAAACAAAAAAACAACGTACACCAAAATGTTTGATAGTCCATATTCAAATCCTGGACAAAGGGGTTTGGATTTTTTACTCCTTTTTGTATCCCTAGTTTCTGTTCCTGTTGGTTACTTTTCTTTACTATTCTATGAAGAATTCCAAGATGCCAGCAACAAGAAACTGCTGTAAGGTTCCCTGGATCACTTCTGTTGGGAAAGAGTCAGTGAAACAAATAGTGCCATGTATTTAAGCCTCGCTGACTGAGCTCCAGGGTTGAGTGCAACATCTACAGTGGGGCTCATCATTACTGTCACTACTGGAATAGAGATCTCATAAAAATAATTTAACCGTTTCTCTACTTCCACAACTTAGGCAGCATGGCATAGGAGAGATTTCAGGCAGTAAATAAGTATAGCAGAGACATTTAGGGTATGAACTTTTTTTTAAACTTTTGTTTTAAAGGGGCACGGATCTTTCAGTGTTCCAAGTACCCAGGGGGCTGGGACAGATGGAAGTCAGAGCCTTGTGCTGACAACTCAACAAAACCAGAAAAGCACAAAAGTATTATGATAATTTTGCCCACGTGTCCCACAGGAAAGAAACACAGGATACAATCAGAAATGCAGAGGATTTCATGTACCCTAGACATATCTCTCTACAAACCCTCTTTCCAGGACAGACAACACAAACTTGGGTCCTTTTTCTCACGGGTTTGTTCAGGCACCTGTATTAAAGGAGGGTACACTTGCTGTGTACTTGGTGACTGAACAGAACATTGTAAGCTAAAATGGGACTTTTTCCCCCCTACAACCTACAATTAGGTAATGTACTAAATTAATTTCCTTCACATTTAACGAGGCTCTGTTATGTGGTCTGGCGTGCATTATTGTGTGTATTAGTCACAGCCTGACTGAAGGGAAATGCGCCATCAAATTTACTGTAACAGCAATTTTCCTTAAGGTATATCAACACAGATGAATTGGCAGACCCCTAATACATGGCTTAAAACGATCTTTTATACAATATTGCCCTCTATGGGAGCCCAAGATGTAACAGATTACAATAGAAATATGCACGCTCCTGCTCTTTGGAGCAATTAATTTTTTTTAGCATAGTATCTACTTTCCTAAAATGCTTATCTTTAACATAAAAGCTTTATGCCATCAGGAGAAATCAACTTCCTATCCTCTCATCAGTTAATTTATTTCAAGCCTACACTTCAAATTGTAACAGATACCTCTCTTCCTAGTATTAAGCTTTTATGTGATAATTTCAGTTCACAGAAGCCCTGCTCCAAGTGTGTCAGAAATTCTGTCATGCTTAAAACCAACAAATAAACAAAACTTAAACCAAAGTGCACACAGCACAGGAGTCACATCACTGGTATCAATAGCCAAACAACATTGGAATATTATTTCTAAAGTGCCCAAAGTCTTCAGAGAGCAAAGATGCCACTCCAAAATATCATTACAGATATTTTCTAATGTAGCCTGCTGAACATTAGTGCCACAAGTAAAGTAGCAATGGGCATGATAAAGAGGTACAATGGTTAAGTAACAAGTTCTAATTCACTTGGAGTGCTCTCTGGATTATTCCATCTATGGTTTTCTTTGCTTATTTTAATTAAGTCACCTTTGTATTCTTTCCATAGAAAAATACATTTTACAAAGAAACCTCAGTCAAAAGATGATCGGAGAGCAAAGATCTCTGGGCATTGTGCACACTGAACTGTATTGCATATTCAAAACACAAAACCCAGCCATTCCTTCTGCTACCCTCCTAATATTCTAAGGTTAGTGCTGCAAGTCTGTAAGCAATTCCTACCTCAAGGAAAGGGAATCAATAGCAGTTAGACATTAAAAGCATTTCTTTAGCTTTTTAAATCTGTTCTAGCAGATGTTGCAGAGAGATTTCCCATCTCCAAAGAAGGCCAGTTCAAAGTAAATATAACATTATGATCCTGATTTCCCTTGTCAGACTACAGCATTTTCAAGTCTTTACCCTCCCTTTTGCTGAACCCAGGTTTGTGTGGGGTTTTTTATATTTTATTTTGAAGTGCAACCTAGGCCATATCAGTCTAAAAATAAACCTTAGAGCATACTTCCATTTCCCATTTCAGGATTTCCCACCCCACTGGAGCATTAGCATGAGGCCTCCTCCTATAGCACCAGATAAAGTGGAAAACCAATTATAATAGGATGACCTAAAATTTTTTGTAAATTGCTAGGGGGTCAAACAAAACACTGTACAACAGGATCCATTTATTACAGAACTTCTAGAAAACCAGTTTGGAAGTGCGTTGGTAATGGAATTTTCACTTTGAGGGATTTTTAAAGTTTTAAATTATGGTACATAAAAAGCTCCGCTTGTGTGAGCTAACCTAGACAAAAAGTCATCCTTAGAATGCAATGGAAGCTTGATATCTAGATCGCAAGGACAGAAGAGCAAAATGAGAAAGATAAATGTTCTTTGTAGTTCCTCCTTTGAAACTACCATTCCTGGTTTCACCTTTTATTCAGAAGTGGATTAGAGTTTTAAAAGAGTCTCTGCAGACATGTTAAAGGGGACTCCCACTGGAGCTCTGGTCTAATTAAGCTACTTTATGAATCATTGCAGTTTGACTAACTCAAAATTTCTTAAACAAAAAAAATCACTTAATACATCAAACCGAGAGTTCAAGCCCCTTTGTTTTTAATAATCAAAGAAGAAATGCTTGGGCTTGAGATTTGTAAGCTATCACTTCATTTTATGGATGATACTCTTTACCATAATTGCTTTGCCAGCAGCTGGCCTGCATTGCTCTTTATTAGAAGCCCTCTTTCACCTGCCCATCTTAGCAGCCCTGCTACAGCTCAGACATGCAGCTGACATGACAGGAGAATGCTGGTGTTACACAGAGATAATTGTTCCAATTCATCAGTCGGCATTTTGGTGGTGGTTTCACTGGAGATAATCAGGAGCTGGTGAATGGCTCTGCTAAAGCTCATGCAGGGAACAGCAGAGCACTGCCCTGCCCTGTAAGGAGCCCCTTGCAGGAGCTGTAAAGCAGTGCTGTACAAAATGTGTTAGCACGCAAATCAGTCCCTCACCCAGCAGATGCACCACGTGTGACACCACTTCTGTCTGCAGCACTGGAACCAGAGAAGCCCCAGGATGGTCTCTGATGAAACACAGCCATTGTGAGTCACACAGCAAATGATTCTCTGTGCTTTCACAGAAAGGGGGAATGGGGGCACAACCAAAGTTCCTAGATCTGGATTTGTGACAATTTGCAACGCAGTGGGGGCAACAACCAGCTTTTCTGGGTGAGGTTCTCAGATGAATGGGACCTGCACCTGCTTTTAGCCCTGTTTTTGCAAAGATTTACAAAACTAGACTGACTTGCTTATCAGCAGGGAGGTCACAAACAGAGTCATCATGAAAACAGACCAAAATGGACACAGCTCTTACAGTGTCACATGTTACAGGTGCAAACAAATCACAAGGGGGCTGAGCAGAGCTTAAATCTGCTTGCTGCTTTAGTCTCTCCTGCTGCACTGAAGTGTGGCCTGGGAAAAAGCTCTTCTTTCTCTAAGCTCCAGTCCTACCCTCTTCTACATCCCAGGAGCTGTATGCTGCTTCAGGCCAAAGCAGAACCTGGGAAGGATTCTGTTAGGAAAATTGTGGGACAGTGACCAAAAGGCTTTGTGGATACACAAAGACATCCATCTCTCACACATCACAAACCCTTGTCTCAGTGTCACACGGTAACAAAAATCAGCCTGTGGATTAAAACTCATTTTTTGCTTTGATGCTATCTCGATAAGAGTACTTAAAACACTGCAGTTTATATTTTCATAGTTGATTAAGCACTTAAGACATAAAACAGTAATGTAATTAGAAATATGTGGAGCAGCTCTAATGCTAGATGTAAATGAATGTGTGTTGGTTTAACAGATATTTCCACATTAGTTTCTATCAGCACACTCTCTGAAACTAATACATCCAAAGCCGTACAGGAACAAAGCCACACTAGGATATCGAAGTAATCTTACAGAGGAATAAAAATATAAGATAAAGGTCATTACAGAACTGGTATGCACTGATTTGCCTTTATCATCTGTACAAGTGTGTCCAGACATAAAGAGGGGATAATAGAAGCTGGAAAAGAGATTGTATAGCTGGAGAAAGTCAGCAGTCAGGGAATCTAGTTGTTTTTTACATTTTGTAATTTTATTTGAGGACTGAGCAGCATTTTTGCAGTTGATGTTGTTGCAAATCAGCACTTCATGTCTAAATGGACCACTAGCAGCATGTTCTCCCCTGACATCTGAGAAATAAGAATAACTCACAAAAAGGCAGGCACTGCCAGTAGAAGACATGAGTGCCTTAACTGAGTTCAAATGCATCAAACTCAGCTCCAAGTGTATCCGTATTTGATCCCTACATTTCTGATTCTGTAAAACCTCCAACACATTTTGAGCCAGAGCCAAAATACTCAGATGAAAAAACCCTAACAATTTATTGAGACATCAAGACAACAAAATAGACTTTTCCTAATGAAATATATGAATACTCAAAGAAACACAAACCACATTCTGGTATGCCTTTATGTTTCTTGCACTTTTGATGTGACAATAATTAAGTTCTGCATATCTCAAGTTGCTGCTGGAGAATTAAGACTAATCTATAACTCTTATAAGTTGTCATAATTTTTCTGAAATCAATGGATGTTTTGACAATTTACACCATCTGAGGAATTGCTCTGTGTGTCTAATAAGACACACTGCTGTTTAATTACAGGGAGGTTCAGAAGGAGTCTCCACAGCTGAAGAAAAAGCTGATTCTTCCAGGAATAGTAATTTTTTTGTTCTCTTAAACTCATTATGAACTTCAGTGTCAAAAGCCATCTTTCTTTTGGTAAAGACCATAAATGTGTCTTTAGCTGAAGGAAAAGGTTCTGTGTATTGCAGTCAATTTTGAAGCGTGACCTTGGTGTGCTACAAGGGGGGTTTTGAGAGGAGAAGTAGGGAGTGCCTATTCCAGTGTCATCAGAGTGCTGAAATAAAAGGTGGGGAGACTGGGAGCAGCCAGACAACAGAAACTTAACACAGGAGCAACAGAACATTGATCCAGATATTGCAGTGAAAGTTTTCAGATAGTGTGGAAAAATGAACCAGGGAGATACCATGGGTTTACGCACTAATATCTGAGAGGATTTACTTGCTCTTCATCATATTTAGGAGCGTGATTTAGTGGTAGGCTTGGCAGTGCTGGTTTACTAGTTGGACTCTATACTTAAAGGTCTATTCCACCCTAAATGGTTCTAGGATTTTATGTTTCTAACCACAGAACTGCAGGAATTGGTGTTTTCCACATCTGGTGATGTGAACATGAATACTTTAAAAATGTCTACAGACATTGTAGTGATAGGAGTGTAAGCTGCAAAATTTGGAAAGAACAGAGCAACAGACACTTTCACCAAACCAACAAAGCACAACAACAACCAACCATCTCAAAAACCCCACCAAGGCCCCCAAAACCTAACCACCATCAAACCCACAGTTCCAAAATGAAAGTCATGTTTTTCAGAAAGTTTTGGCCAAAGTAATGGCAGGTTTCTTCTATAGGTTTTGCACTACCAAAATAAGTAGAATAAGCTATTGTGATTGCCTACCTATCCAGGGAGGAAATAAACCCCATGAGGATTAACAGGTAAAGAATCATGTACACCATTATTTTTGCACCAATGTGCAAAATCTGTGCTGCAGGTTAAGAGCCAGAAAAACATATCCTCTGGCAAGGATATCAGCATAAGTGTGCTGCCTCATTAATACAGTATTTAATTATTAGAATTTATCTTATTTTCTTGTATCTCTCCAACCACACTTAATTTCTGTTTTTTGCTGTCCTGTTTTCTTTCTTGTCTATTTTTCCCTCAAGCAGAGCTTGAGAATTACACCATGATCAGAAAGACATTCTAGGTAACTCTAGTGCATTTGTGACCGAGCTGAAGAGTTCAATTCTATCTACTACCCAAAGGAGAGGGAAGTGAAAATTCAAACTGTACTCTTTCCTCCCAAGGGTTAGTGTGCTCTTTCTGCTACACAGAGTTGGAGCAATTCTGCCAACAGATTCCCACACGTTTCTCATGAGGGCAGACCCTGGCACAGTCATTCTCCTGATCCTGCACTTAAAATGAATCACCAGCAGAGCAAACAGCTCCAGAAGCAGCGTGAATCCACAGCCCTGCTCCTTCATGTTGAATTCACCCAGCACGGTAGGGCTTAAGCCAAGGATTTCAGTTCAAAGAGTGACTTCAACAGCTGAATTAAAACACACTCAACAGTTTGTGCAACCACTTGGCCTGCCCAGGAACATCTGCAGCAGTGGCTTCCAAGGGGCAGAGTGCTGCTCCCACCACATCTGGAGCAGCACAGCTGTCCCACAGCCAAACCCTCCCCTCACAGGCACCTCTCCAGTGCTCCAAATGCAGCCAGGAGCCCAGGATGGCAGTACAAAGAGCAACAAACAACTGGACTTTTTCTTTTCACACCATCACATTAGCAGTAGGAAGCTCTGGAAGTTTTTGGACAAATTGCACCAGAAGATTTCCTTGTGTTGGGAAGAGGCTCTCTAACTTAATTTGGCTATTTTAGTTTACAGCCTGACTGAAGCTCTGACATTCACACAGGATGCAAGGGGCACCTGCTCACCACCCAGTTGCAGTGGGATCCCCGTGCCCAACATTCACAACAGCCTGGAAAACAAATCCCAAATCCAGAGCAGGGCCATAGGTGCAAAGCAGTTTTAAAAGATCTCCCAGCAAGTGCTTTGTAATTAGAAATTGCAGGAAATTACTCAGACATAGTTTGAATTTTAATTTTCCCTCGGTTTCTAATTTAGCCAGAAGGAATCAATTAGTCCCCAGTTCGGAATCTCTACTGTCTTTGAAACTTGGATATTCACAGAGAGAAAACAGCTCTTCATGTAGAAGGTGCCAGCTGAAGGATGTAAATGGTGAACTGCATGGAACACCATTTATTTACACTGTTTTGGAAACATGAAAGGTTGAGCTGACCCTCCTATGATTCAAATCTGAGTTTACAGCGTCATTCATCATCTCAGAATGCGTTTGTTCCAGTCTCCTTGAACAAAACTATTTTCTCCTCACATTTGCTGCACAGAATTGGCTGAATTTCAATTCCAAGGTGTATTGTACAAAGAACAGTTTTGGAGTGAAAGATGTCAAGCTGGCAAAAATTGAAAATTAGATTGGAATAAAATCTAATTCTTTTAATATAGAAAGTGTTTAGTTTTGCCTTTGTAATATAATTTGAAGTCACACAGCAATCATGTTTCTTGGCTGCGGAGGTAGGTTTTGTCTCTAGCTGGATGAAATAGAGGATTTTAATAAGAAATTATGCAACAAATAGGTGGAACTTGTGTCACATACAGCAAGAAAATACTTTTCACCTCTGAGCACCGAATTTTTACTGGTGCCAAGGAGATAATTTAACAAATAACAAACTTGCTGGGTGACCCCTGCTTGATTTTGGTCATATTAAAACGCACCTTTTATTGCACCAGGTGATCTTATCAGTGACCTAACAAGAGTAGGAACCAAAAAGTCTTCCAGTGCTGGGATTTTGTTAAACCTCTTTTAGCATCTGGAGACGGCGAGGGGTGATGGGGGGCACTGGGGGCACAAGCATCCTCCTGTCAGAAAAATTATTCTTCCAACTTTTCCTTTCTCCTAGGCTTTCGGCTGCAGGCTCCAGGTGTAAAATCGGGAGCTGGAAGAGGCGCTTCCCTCCCGCACTTGGGGCGGGCAGGAGGGGAGGTGGTCCAGCCGCACAATGACAGATTATGCAAATGCTGGCGGAGCACGGAATCCAGCAGGGCGCTGGGAGAGGAATGCAGCTCATCTCCGAATTAGCCTCCGCCGTGGCGTCCTCGCCAAGCATCCCCCCCTCGGCTGAATGACATCAGAGCAGCTCCGAGTCCTTGAAAGTCTGCGGCTTGATCAGCGGCAGGAA
>VXBI01011604.1:223153-467976 GCA_013397375.1 Toxostoma redivivum
CTTGATCAGCGGCAGGAATCGGCCGCTCCTGCCAATCACAGCCCTGCGAAGCCGCCTCGCTACTCCTGGAGATCCGCGGGAGACGGAGGCTGACTCCGGCACACGGGAGCGCGGCGCCGGCGGCAGGACCGCCACAGGAGCAGCTGCTCCTTGGGTGATTCCAGAGTTCTGGCAGGCTTTCTGCTGGAGCCTGCCGGCTCCTCGCCGTAATCCCCGTGTCCAAGAAGGAAGCTGCGTTTTGAACGGTGTGCCGAGCAGAGGTTTGAATCATTCCAGCCGGCTGCTCGCTCTGAAAAGGACAGGCTGGGTACAAATGAGATGTGACTGTGCCGGTAGAGTTCGGTGACCGGGGCTGGAACAAGAGGAGCCTTCCTGGGATGCTGCTCAGACAGCTGCTGGCAACTAAAAACTCTCCCTAGTTTACCTGGAGCCCTGTGAAGAGCTTTGAATAGCAGATGTCTCTTTGCTGCACGCTAGGAAGAGAAATCCTTCTCTAGGTAAGCGATTGTTCAGCTTCTCAACCTCTACTTCTGGGTATATATTCATACAACCACATAGACAGTGCATATACTCAGAGCAGGTATAAATATCCAGAGCGTGTGTCAAATGATCTGCCTAGAACCTATGCATAGTAAATGCTTCCAAAAGCTGCCTAGAGCCTGGCATTCCAAGGATTATTTGGAAGTTTGAGATAGTCTTTGCCACGTTTGCATGCAAGTGCCCCTGATGTAAAGGGATGTTGTTTCCGAGGCAAACAGCTGTCTGCCTAAATATATGAAAGACCACAGAAGGGAAAGCATGGGAAGTTGTGAGGAGAAAAGGAGAATACAGTTGCTTCTGTAGTCTACTTCACATCCTTTGCTTTTATTTGCTACCATCTAGCAAAGTTCAGCAGAACTACTGTACAAAAATGACATGGTAGAGGCTTTCCATGGATATATATTAAATATGCACCAAAATTAGAGTAATTGTACTGTGAGGAAGCCAAAACCTATGGATCTACTCTCTTCCAGCAGTTCAATAGCAAACAACATCTGTCAGCAACATTTTTTTTTAAACAGCATCATAATTTATAGAGTGGAAGCAAGGATTTTTAGAGGTAGTAAGAGGAAAACTGAAGAAATCAGTATGGGCTCTTCAGATCCTACAGAGCCCGAGTCCAGCAGCAGCCCAGCATTTTTATCCTACAGCTGGCACATAGGCTCCAAGTCCCTGCTGCTGGGAATGAACACTCACAGGAAAATCCTTAGAGGTGAAGAAGCCTTTTCCTACAAGCCCTGCACTGTTGTGACCACATACCTATGAAACCTACACTCATGAAGTTTTCTTTTCCCCAGGGCATTTAGCAGGTCATTTTTTACTAACTCCTGCAGCTCTCATTCACATTGCTTGAAGCCTCCCTCCTTCCCTCCGTGTGAATAAATGCTGCAGAATCTGGCCTGCCCCCTGTAGCAGGTTACTCTACCTTTCCTAGCTTTGAATGCTCTCAGAGAGCAAGACAAAAAGAGAAGTAACTCATTTTCACCCCACTTCTTCAGTAGTTTAAATCATGATCCTCCTGCCATAAATGTTCAGTCTGTGGAAGGACAGCAGGATCTCCTTGTTCATAAAGTTTCAATAGTTGGCAACATTTCCAGGTGCTTCCTGTCTTGCCCCATCCTTGCTGTACACTTTCCCCATGGACCTTTACCCTTCCATCAAGCTGCACTGTCTGCCTTGCTTTTGGAAATGCTGCTCTAAAGGAGGGGCTGGGGGTGGGGTGTGAACTGCCAAGGCACACTTAACTAAAGAAATTCTTGGCTTCGAGTTTTCTCCTGAATCGTATCAGTCAGATACTATGATCTGCTCAATTGGATTAGATGTTCCTAATGACATTGCTCTGTGCAGAAGTTTAAGATTGTCTATTAGGTTTTGTGCCATTTCCCCAGAACATTGCCATTTTTTTTTTGATTCATAATAGATGCCTAATGTCTGAAAGCCTCAGAATTGAAAGCAGGAGTATCTTAATGTCTTGTTGACACCACTCACTTCTGCAAGGCTGGGGGAATGCTCCTCTAACTTGCATTTTATCAGAGTAAATCAAATTCAAAGGGTTGCATTTAAGCAGAGAGCAGGATGCTTCAGTGACTGACCCCTTGCACACACACACACACACATATATATACCCTAACAGATAAATCCTTTTCAGCCTGAACAGCCTGTTAACTCACTATCAAGTTCTAGAAGTCCTATTAAAACTTTATGGGTGTTTAGAGGCTGTGATATCTGCTGTATCACTCTTTGTAATGGCCACGATCAGACTTAGCACCATGCAGGAATCATGAGCTGCTCTAGAGTTCAACTGTCATATTCACTATGAGCAGGATAAAAATATGCTAATAGTAAAGATGGGGTTTTTAAAGGTTGCAGTACAGGAATTATCCCAGCAGTATAATGAGATACTTTAAGGAAAATGTGGCCATATATTGCAAACCCATGGCAATACTGAGCACAGAAAATGCTGATGAGTTACTATTAGTTCTGACTATGAGTTTTCAGTTAGATAAACAAAAAATTGCATTTAACTCTATGTCCCCAGAAAAAGATTCATCATTTTTCTACAAACAGTAAAGGAAACCATATCATGAACTTCTACTAAAAAAAAAAAAAGTATTATTTCTGTTCCAAATCATTCTGATTTAGCCCACAAACAGTTTTGCTTTGATTGCCTCTATGACCATAGGGCTGACTGAGCTTCACCTGCATGTGTACACTGCTGTTTGCTCCCATCAAGTGTTTGCCTTGCAAAGCTTCCATAATCACAGAATCTAAGAATGGTTTGGGTTGGGAGGGACCTTAAAAAGTATCTAATTCCAGCCCTCTTTCTGCAGTTTCATAGGTGCATCCAAGAAACTGCTTTCCATACCCACAAAATTGGCTTTTCTGAACAAAACAACCCCTGGGCTAAGAGCTGCAAGGCACTGCAAGCAGGGGCCTGGATGGCTGAAGGAAAGGTTATCTTGGAATTGTGCAGAAAGCTGCATTCTACCCAGCCTGGGGAGTCATTTCAGGAGCAGGGCAATGAGCTTAGGGTGAGCCAAGGGCTCTCCACACTTTCCAAGGTGAGGGCAGCCTGGGTTGAAACAATTTGCCAGTGATAAGGAGTACAGGGTAAGGTGGAAGTTTATCACATCCCTTTTCTCAGGCCTGGGATGCAGTTGAGGACCATTAGAGCAGGCGGAAAGGCTGGACTCTCAGGGAGGAGGAGGATCTCTGTTGGAAATTGGATGGAATGTCCAAGAGTCCTGTCTCCCATTTTGAGATGGGCAGAGGAATGCACATCTCACAGCAACAAGTCTCTTTCTCCTACTGTGATGTTAAACCAATGCCCCTCAGGAAGGTAAGCCACCCAGAAGAGCGCCAGATAGAAATTCAGAATCAATTCTCCATCTATGTCAACATCTAAATTAGAAAAATTGAGCTATTAAAAGCATCGGGTGCTGGAAGAGAATGAAAATCATGCACGTCAATCCCAAATATTTATTACAACTACTGTCAGGAATAATTACAATGGAATCAGAATTTCTACTGAAATTAACAGTTGCTATAGAAAAATAATAATATTTTACCTAAACAGCAATGCCACCAGAATTACATGGCAACAGCACACCAGCATAGAAACCATGTTAGTACTTCATGAGGGAAACACATTGGCCCCAGAAGTCATGGATGGCCATTTAGACTCAATTCTGAAAGGAACAGAAAGGTACTTCAACCTATTTCCTTCCCTCTGGCGACAGAAGGGGTCGCAACTGCTCTCCCCAAGTGGAGGCAAAGGGAGCAAATGAATCCTCCCTCCTGTGCTGCAAGGATGGGTTTTACAGAGCCAGAGCAAACACAGAAGCAGAAGCCAGGGCAGGGTGGGCTTCCTTCATGAGGAAGGAAGCAAAAAGGAAGAGATTCCCTGTTCTTCCTTGGATGCTGGTGACATAAGGAATGTCCTTGTCTTACTCCACCTGGCCAAGGGAGGTCAGGCTGACATCCCCAGAGTACAGACTCTTACTAATGGCTGGGTTTTCATCCCCCATATGTAAACATCATTACCAGGCACAAACAGAGAGAATAATGTGGACAGGCTCTTCCCTGAGCAGAGCTCTGCACGAAACCTCCCCTCCTGAAGGACTATCCACCGCTACTTATCCCAGCCCCTGCTCTGCCAGGCTCCACTGAAAGGATTGCATTTAGCTTTTAGTGTATAAATAAGTGTTCTGATAAATAATTAATAGTAGCTGCTGGCCGTAAAAGAGGCGGCTGTTTGGAAAGTTAAAACAGTCTGTCATGAAATATGCACCCACCTCCTCTGTGTTCTACTTTCAGGGGCTGTTTTACAGCACCAAGAACATCTTGTCCTTTTCCATGGGACCATATTGTGCAAGGAGGAGGCCAGAGCTCACGTTCCAGACCCTCAGGGTATTCTTGAATTTCTTCTCTCTCACGGGGATATAGATCACCCCCTAAACCACTAGAGGGGAGGGCAGGTGGTCAGTGATTCATAGAGAAATTTTTGGAAATTAGAAGAAAATGCACTGTTCTAGGCTTCTGGGTAAGATATAGAAATTAGACTTATTGATCACTTTTGATTTTCAAGCCCTCATGGCTTCTTGGGGTTTTTTATTTTAAACCAAAAAAAGCAGGGTCCTCTGGCTCGATATTTTGTTAGACTACTTGCACTCTACCTACCTAAATAGCTGCATAACTATAGGTCTCATTACTACTCTGTTGACTGTATTTGGGGTGCAGTTTTAAATGGCTTCACTATTCTACCCCCATACAGTCCTGCTGTTTAGGGTGGAACTGTGCATTAGAACACTGGTGAATTAATCACCTGCAGAAGGGCATGGTAGTATTATTTGTACCTCAAAAATCATAGTTAAAGAGAATTCTGTGATATGCTTTATCCATATGGTGAGCAAAGTGAGCTGTGCATGCCTCCAAACACCTGACAGACTGCCATCAGACTAACCCTCCATCAGCCTTGGTGCAAGCTCCATGTGCCTGCATCAATCACAGGCAATCATTCTGCATACTCAGATTTTTAACTAAAGGGCTCCTAAAAGCCTTTCTCCTCCATGAAAAAAAATAAATTGTGTTCAAGCAGAAAATAAAGCCTCTATGTTACCTAAACCTGAGCTTTATGGATTACAAGATATTGTGTCAAATGATGAGACATAATTTTGTAAGCCCCTTCCATAAGCCAGAAAGCCAGGCTGGATTTGCTTGTCCACAATACACTCTGGAGATTCTTACTGAAAACCAAGTAGAGTTATGCAGTGAGTCCCCAGGAGAAGACAGGAATGTAAAGACAATTCCAGCTTGATTCAGGGGCAGTATCTTCAGAAAGACTGACAACCATTTGTTTTTGGGTTTTTATTCCACACTCTCCCCCTTCAACAATAAGTTAATGCCTCAGTCGTTCAATAAACAGAGATTTTTCACGAAAGCAAGAGGTTAATCAAAGCCTGTCTATTCCATCACAGAGCTCTAATGGTATTAGTTCTAGTTCCAGTCTCTGAGCTCAGCGTGACTCAACAAAAAAAATCCCTTGAATTCCCAAGTAGGACCCCTATCCTACTAGTGGCATTTCCAAATTGAACTTTATCTCCACAAAACAAAGAATAGATCTTTCGGAAGGAAACATTTGTTTTTATTTTGAACCAAGAGCAAAACGGTATCTATAGGTCACAGATGACACACTGGAAACCTCTAAAGAGATCTTTCATTTGGCTGACAAAGTGGCTTCTCTCAGAGAAACCCCATAAAGCAATGGCAGGAATAAACACAAAGGAATTTAACCATGGTACAATAAAAAAGAAGAAAAAGGAAGCAAGCACAGCAAACACATTTGCCTGCATATGAAAGTATGAATTTTGCACTGACTTTCCCAAAAGCACACTTTGCAATATCCATGTTATACACATCCGAATCAAACATGAATCATCTTAGAGCATTTTACAGATAATGCCCATGTAAAGGTAGAAAAGTCTAGTATTCCCTCAACAAAGACAGGGAAAATGAAATACTGAAAAAAATCAGTGGCCTCCAGAGGGCAAAACATGATGGTGGCAGAGACAGAAATCAAAGGGTCTACTCCCTGCCTAATCTTTTCACCATAAAGCATTTTTCCTCTTGATAGGCAAACAGCATCCCTCCAGTCATTTCAAGGTAAGAATTTCAATTTATGTTATAATCTTGCATAACACTTCTCTGACTGTCTTGTCTGCAATACTTAAGTACATTAAAGGGAAAGTCTCTTGGATATTGTAATATTTTTGTTACATGACCAAGTATCTCTGTCTAGGTTAGTTTTACTGACAACAGTCATATGTGCAGCCGTAAGTGGTTCCCACAAAAAGCTCATCTTGCCAGTAAAGAACTTGAACTAAGACTCCAAATTTTTTTGAAGGACTGCCTAGAACCTAGTCTAGAACTAAGACTAGGAAGAGACAGGACAGATATTATAAATTCAACTTCCTGCTCCCCAAACTGCCATGCAATAGAAGCAGTGATATGTTCAAGTATTTATGAGCAAGGTGGAAATGACTGAATTTTCCCCTTTAGAAGCTGTTTGGAAGCCCAAGAAGCACACACACACAAAGAGGCACACATGGAGGGCCACCCTGGCTTCATTTACTCTCCTTGCTTCATTTTGCTTGAAAAGCACTTAGTACTTGCCAAGCCCTGCCTGGCTGCACCAGCACTGGTGGCTTGCATGATGCTCCAGCCCACACATCTGCTCTGATCAGAGACTGGTGGGACCAAACTCTTTGTATTCTCCTCTTTTTTTTCTACCAAATCCTCTTAATGATAACAAAACCCTTCAGCCAGTGAGGGCAAAGATGGGGAAAGGGGACTCCAGCAGAAATTACTTAAAGAATAAATAAAGGGAAGCTGTTATAATGAGAATTAATGTATACAGAGCTTGGGAACTGTGTCTGACTGGCTGGAACCAGGCTTGAGCAAACTCAGAACAAACCTCTGTTTAAATTTCATGTGGCAAACGTGCTGTATTAAAGATTTAAGTACAAAGTCTTTGTTATCTGGGTTTAAATAGACTTCCTCTGCAGTAGCAATAGATCATTACTATGTGACAGCAGTAGTCCCTCTGAAATAAGTTAGTGGCCTCCTTTTAATTCCTAGCACAGATGTGACCACATCTGACTTGCTCAGAAATAGCCCCTGTGACAGGATACAGACACCACAAAACATGTTATTCAGTGAAATATACTGGCATTGGTATAAGAGTGGACACATTTTAATTATCTCACATGGTGGCAAACATTTTTAGCTCCCAATAAAGCTATAGGACAACAGAAAGTGTGGGAAACAATTAAGTACTGAAAAAAAAGCATAAAGACCAAATAGTTTAGCTTCTAACAGGCTGTTCCAGAGCCTGGGACCATATCTCTTTTTTTTGTGTGTAAGAATCCTCCAAAAAGTAAAATTTTAGTAATCACCAACAAATCTGTAATCCTTGGTAAATTTTCAAAATCAATACAGACAATCTGCAGTTATTTGGTTGCTAATAGAACTATTAAAATGGGTTTTAGCAATTTTTTTTTTAATGGCTTAGCTCGCCTACCCGATCAAACAACACGTACAGAGTTTGGCTACTGCATTGATTGACTTGAAGGAGTCCTAGTTAGGCAGCCATTCTATTGCACAAATGTTGTCTCTCAGCTGAGTTCACAACACAAATCATTCTATTGGAACTGGATAGCTAATTGACAGCCTCATGAAAGTGGAAAACAGTACCAGAATAGATGGACTGTAATAAAACATCTGATACAGCATCTCACAAAAGTTTTATTTGAAGAGTTAAATGAATTCAAATTGGCTTCCATTGAAGCATTAAACTATGAATTGAAAAGTGATGAAGAGCCATTAACCAAGCGAGAGCAGGAGATTTGTTGCAGCAAGTCAGGGGGAATGTTTTGTAGGCTGCCTCAGAGCACCGTGCAAAGGCTGCTTTTATTCCCCACCTCCATTCACAAGGGCTGGGGCACTGACAGTGCTGTCATTTCACCTGCACTCTCCTTTAATCCCACCGGGAAAGCAAAGCAAGGACTCAGTCCTGCAGGGCACACACATCCCTGTGATCACAGGCCCAGCTCCTGCCATGACATTTTGGCTCTGTCATCATGGCATTGGCAGTGAGCTGCTGACCTTCAGATCATCTCTCAACACCACCTTTTCAGCCTTTCACTTTGCTACACACGTCCTGAGGGTTGCAAACAGCTGCTGAAGGACATTATGCAAGGACAAGGGGCTGTTGCTTGCAGCTCAGCCACGGGTGTCTGAGTGACCTTGGCAAAGTCAGGCTTCTACCCTTTAATGCTATTTAGCCTTTTGAGTTTTTGGTGAGTTACTGGTGAGAAGTGGTAGATCTTAATACCATCACTCATGCTAGATGGACACTTCTATTAGAAAGTGCATTGACAAGGTACATTTAAAATTATCATTAAATCATTTCAAGTCTGGCCTCAGAGTTAAGATGTTTTGCCTGGTGACATCAAAATACGTGTATTGTGATAATTTTGGTATCACCACATAATATCTGGCGCTGCTCAGAGGGTGAGTGTGGTCACTAACACTTATCTGTTGTGATGATCACTAGAGCCACTCTGTCAAGAAACAAAAAATACATATATAGGTTCTCTTTTCATGCATGAAGACAGACTTCATGCACTCCTCAAACTATACCTAAATTACTGATTTCTAGGAGCTTGCACTCCAGAGAAAGCACGAGTCAGAAATTTCTGAGGAAATATTACAACTACTCATAATGTTCCGAAGTAGTGACGCGTTAGAGATCCATAAATTGTGCCATTTGGAGAAAGCCTCACTGAAACATCCCAGATGGGATATTTATGGGATTTTCTGGGTGGTCCAAATGACCGTGGGACTGCTGGAAGTTAATGAGTCAGAATAAGGAAGCAGTGAGGCTGAACATCAGGCAACACTCAATAGAAATGTGGTCTGGCTAAGTCTTAAAACACATTTCTGCTAAGAGCTAAGCAACAGGAAACATCACATTTGGCTGGGGAACCAAAGGATGTGCATAGGTGTGCACACGTGTGAGAACATCCCTACGAGCAAAACTCGTCTCCAAATCACCCTCCAGCCACTGCTCCAGCAGGGAGCCTTTTCACCACTTTCTGAAATCATCTGGGAAAGTTTAAAGCCAAAGAGAAGTAGAAGTCAGAAGAGTCAAACAGCTGCCTTCCAAGTATTGTTTCATGCTAAAATCACACCAGCTTTCATCAAGTGCACAAGTTGAAGTACTTCAAACTCTTTGCTTTATATTCATTGATTATTGACTTCACCCTTTGGCATCATTTAACTTTCTGAAATCAGACAAGATTACATGTGCACTATAGGTTTGATCAAATGGCTGAAAATACCGAAAAATTGGGGGTTTAACTTACACATGATTGTGCACTGAAAAGAAACAGAAGAGGTGAAGGTACTGAACAGCCTCTCCACTCAGAAATGATAAAATGGAAGTCACAAGGTCTGCAACAGCCTTTATCAGCTGAGAAGCTGACCTTATCCTAGGTAAAAAGAGTTTTCTGATACCTTGTGAGGAGCTATGAGAAGCTGGTACCTACACCCCTCTCAACACCCCACATTTACAAACACAAAACACGTTGCAGCTTTGTTAAGTTTGAAAAGAAAAGTTACTTTCAAAGAGGATGTAAGTTTTGTGAGCTCAGTCAAAAAATCTCCTGGAAGCTTTTCTGAGAGAAGGAAATGAAAAGTGCTCTTTTTTCCTTCTGCAGTGAACAGAAATGCTGAATTTTTGCTAATGGTCACCAGGAGTCATTTATCACTCAAATCAGGTTGCTTGTTTCTGTAATGAATGAGGAGTCCCATGCAAGGAGCAGCAAGGTAGGTATCATGATTCATTGGGCTGCTGGTAAGTGATGGGAGTCATACAAGCTTAGGAAAAAAAGAAAAGAGGCAAGGCTGTACATTAGGTTTTTAGCCTAAAGGGAAGTTTTATATATAGACAATAAAGACATTCTGACTTGTGATTTATGCTGGAATAAGGAAGGGAAAGCTCTGGCCTGCCTCCAGGTGAATTGCTCCCAGCAGTGTACTCTGGTGCAGACAGAAGATTAGGGATGGCCACACTGCAGTGGAACAATGAGGGTCCTGCTCCTCTGCTCTGCCCTGTCAGCACTGCCATGCTCTGAACCCACTGCAGATGTGAAGTCCATTAGCTCCATCCTCAGGGCAAATGAACACAGCTGGTGGATTAATACCAATATTTCTACTTCCCACAAGCTCAAGTAGCTCAGAGATCCTTCTTACCCATGATCAGAGGTAAGAGGAGTTCCCCAGCCCACACACCAAGTCTGCTTGTTCAGGCACCAATCCCTGGGGGAAGCTGTGCCCGTGGGAGCTGGCCCACGGGGGAGTCAGCTTTAATTCCTGATGCACAGTTAACACATGGCATTAATAAGGGGCTGTTTCTCTTGGCTGTCGTGCTATCGGTTTTAAATAGTCAAGTCCTAATCTCCCAATCAATCATCTTCAAAATCAGTACACTTTAGTCATCAATCAAATGCATTTTTGCAGGCAAGCAGGAAGTGTTATTTAGCAAGGAGGCAGCAATTTTTAAACCTCCATTTTTCTTCAGCTGCCTGAATTAAAGAAAAATTAGAGTCCTTGCAGATGTCTCTGACATCGCAACAGAGTTGTACTGCAGCATTCTGCTCTTGCTGGGGAAAGGCCCCACACTGAGGAAATTGGCTGAATGGACAAGATCTACTGAAGGACCAGCTCCTGATGACTGTAACCTTGATTCCTTGACCAAATGTGCCCAGCTTTTTTTTGGGCTTTATCTCACTGAAGAGTCAGTGACTGCTCACCAGTGACCATAGGACCTCAAATACCAGCTACCAAAATGCAACTCCATTAGTAACACTAATTATGAAATATGGCCTATTTTCATGTTTTTTAAATTAATCTAGCACAGGAACTCTCTGAAGATAGTAGAATTCTGGAGCGAATATAAAGCTGTTGAACTTTAAGGGGGAGAGTTTCAAAGGCACAAATGGCACTTAACTTCCAATTATGCCTTGGAGAAAATTCCACTAATGGCTAATATAGCTGATTTATTTTCATAACCTTTAATTACTTCACACCATTCTTTTTTTACTGAACAGTATAATCACTTCAACGGAGCAGTTCAAAAACAATGTGCAGACTAAAAACAGTCTTCTCCAATGCCAGGTTTCCTTAAACAAGTTTAAAGTCTTTATCGATTTTATATAATTATACATCTCAATAAGTAGAAATTCTTGCACTTAATTATAACATCTACATACAACAGACAGTGGCTAACATAAAAATCTGATTATTAGTATTTTATCTTCATGAGATTTTACCAGTGTTATTAGGAGGAAATAGGTATGAAGACCATAGTTTTGTTTTGACTAGTACAAAGTCAGGGGCTTCTCCTATTTTACTAATGCAAGCTACAATATTCGTGAAGTTTATTGTTTTGGCATCTTGAAATAGCAGTACCCAGGAGATGCAGCAGGGGAAAAATGTGCAATTTTAGGTCTTGTCACAAGCTATTCCCTTGTGCCACAGGTGGAGGCTGAAACATTTGCAAAGCATCCAGGGTGATCTAGCAGCACGTTTCTTAGAGCAGAACTCCTGGCTTTTATTTCATTTTAAAGACAGGAGCCTTAATGAAGGTGTTTTCCGTGCCCGGGGGATTTCCGAAGCCTTCTGGCGGGAGCGTGGCCGCAGGCAGGGCTGTGTTCCCGGGAGCGAGGGCAGAGCAGGTGCCGCCTCGCAAAAGCGAGAAGCGATTGCCCTCTAGTGCCCAAAGCAAGCCGAGGATGCACAGTCCGAGGAGGGGGAGTTGAAGGTTTTTTTCCAAGTTACCTGCCTGTTGTCGTGCTGACCGAACAGGCTTTTTGCAATCAGTTGTTTGGGGGGGACACATCACCCAGCCCTGCAGGCTGCCCCTCCCACGAAGAGCGAGAGTCCTGATCTGATAAACCCTGGGAGTCGGGCTGAGTGACTCATCAATGTCACCCAAACTCCAACACCGTCTGGCACAGGATGCTGCACTTGATCTAGTGTTATCTTTTGAGGAAATCTTAATTGGAGCTTTAATAAGAAGTGAAATCCCACCAGGCAGACAATTGCAGAACAAGGGAAGCACCAAAGCAGGGCAAATACTCTTAAGCTTATCAGGATGACTTCAATTTCCTAATGGTAGCTGTGATTTATTTTTTATTTCTTGTCTCACATGTAAGAAAAGAGTAAATGCAGAAGCTGTTTCTTATTTCTGTCCCTACCTCACTCCCCTCTTGGCCAGTTGTGTGACACAGCAGGGTCACTGCTGGAATAGCCCACAATCCAGGGGTATCAATCTCCTTGCAACCTTCCAGCTGAGGAAGGTAAATCAGATATAAGCTTGAACCTGCCAGAGTCACAAATGGCCTCAGAAAACAACTCCTTCTGTCTAAATGCTTCTTACAAGCATTTGCCAGTTTTAGGTGCAAGCCTTAAGATGAATGAATAGTTTTCAGAACGCAAGTCAAAAGTGTAATCTGAGTTAATGGAAGAGGACACATCAACTGATAAGTATCTGCCTGGAAAAAGCATTTCTTCCCTGCAGTTCCAAAATCATTCATTGTTTACTGTCTCACATTGTTCCAATAGACAAACAATATAAATAATTCAGAAAGATGTTAATTCCTACTTAAATCCATAGAGCAGCATAGGCTATTTATTTAGTTAGCTTTAACTGCCTCTGAATCACAGGGTTTACTGTTACCAATGGCAATTTTTCATGAATTTAGGCAGAACTGCCAGGAATTGCACAAGGGCTTCAGAGCAATGAGGTTTAAGCACCTCGTACTTCATCCATACAGGGACAGACCAGAGGGCAAGGGCTTTAGCTGGAGGTGCCACAGGCCAGCACACACACCTACTTGCCCACCTAAAACAGCTCCCTTGAGGTACTTCTCCTGCTACATAGCACCTCCCCTTGATCCCCGATGGAGGCAGAGCCATGCACAGCTGCACCCTGCAGTTGCAGCAGCCTGCTCATTCACTTGGAAAATCCCCACAGAACCTTTACAGTTCCTAAAACAGACCATGAAGTACTGACTGCTCTGAGTGCAGAATGCAAACTGGAGAGAAAGCCCTACAAATCTTTCCTCAAACTCCTGTCGTGTCTTTTACTTCGGTCTGACATGGAGAATGGTCCCATATTTAACAAAGATTCACTTTGTCCTAATTGCGCCCCTGAAGTCTTCCATTGTTCCCATTTGCAATAGCAACGTCGCATTTTAGATAAGAAAAGCTGATAAGTAGATGCACATGCTCAAAAAGTTATGTTCAGAGTTCATTTCTGTACCCTAAGAACACGGGGGAGCTGTTTAATGCAGCTTATTTTAATGCACCAAGAAAGCAGGTGACACTGAGTGCTCCTTGAACTACTCAGAAACTTCCCTCTTTACTCACATTACCAGTATCAATCACCGGCCTTATTAATGTGTGTTTTTAATTGCTTTATGGATTTTGTTTTACTTACTCTCCTTTTACTTCTTGTTGCAGATAATGTTAAGAGTCCTCTTCATTGATTATTGGCAGCTGCTGTGTTCTGAGAAAACCTCTTTCAATTTATCTTTCCGGATCCTTTGACTTCCCGCCCCGGCAGCTTTACAGCCTCCCCGAACGCTTCATCAATGCACTGCAATGGTCACATGAACATGTTGGAAGGGGAACCTCCACAACTCCTCATTCCTATGGCACTTTAGGAAGAGCACCAGGAAAAGCAGCAAGTCCAGCAGGAGCTGGAAGCCCTGCAAAAGATGAATCTCATCGGGAAGCTCCGCAGAAGCTTCCGAACGCTGGTCATTCTCCTGGCCACCTTCTGCTTGGCAAGCATTGTCATCTCTGCCTATTTCCTCTACACTGGCTACAAGCAGGAAATGGCCCTCGTGGAAACCACTGGACAGGCAGATTGTGAGGACCTTAAGCTTCTGCCCTACAGGTCTGCAGAGCTGAGAACACCTAAGCCAATTGATCCCTCTAGGACTGATCCCACTGTGCTCCTGTTTGTGGAAAGCCAGTACTCCCAGCTGGGGCAAGACATCATAGCCATCCTCGAGTCCAGCAAGTTTCAGTACCACATGGTCATTGCACCAGCCAAGGGGGACATTCCCCCTCTCACAGACAACGGGAGAGGGAAGTACGCAATTGTTATATATGAGAATATTTTAAAGTACGTGTCCATGGACTCGTGGAATAGAGAGCTTCTGGAAAAATACTGTGTGGAATACAGTGTTAGCATAATTGGTTTTCATAAAGCCAACGAGAACAGCTCCCCAACTATCAGGCTGAAAGGGCTGCCCTTACAGCTGTACAACAACGTGGCCCTCAGAGACTGCGCGGTGAACCCTCAGTCGCCCCTGCTGCGCATCACCAAAGCGCCCAGGGTGGAGAAGGGCCCCCTGCCCGGCGAGGACTGGACAGTGTTCCAGTTCAACCATTCCACCTACCAGCCCGTGCTGCTGGCTGAGCTGCAGCCTGCCAGGCCCACCCCCGCCACGCTGCCCAGGGCTGCTCTCTATGCAACCGTCATCCAGGACCTGGGCCTGCACGACGGCATCCAGAGAGTCCTCTTTGGCAACAACCTGACCTTCTGGCTCCACAAGCTCATCTTCATCGATGCCATCTCCTTCCTGTCGGGAAAGAAGCTCACGCTCTCCTTGGAGAGGTACATCCTGGTGGATATAGACGACATCTTTGTCGGGAAGGAGGGGACAAGGATGAACATCAACGATGTGAAGGTAAGGCCAGAACTGGGGGATACCATCCCAGACACTTGTGTGTGCTAATGGGTGTTTAAAAAGAGACAAAACTTCAAAGAGCTGAGAAGCTCCTTTTCCTGGTAAGGGCTGGAAGTGCACAAGTGTAGCCAGCAGATACATAAAACACAACCTGAGAGTAAAAGCCATTTTTCCCACATACATACAGAGATGCACTTAGGGATGTGTATATGTAGGGGCATACAAATGTATATTGCACATATATATATATATAATATCTTCTAGAAGCCTTTTCTGTATTATTTCTCTCACTATTGCTGTAAAGTAGACAAAACGATACAAAATGGTTGCCTTTTTAAACCTCACCATCACTGAATTTAAAAAGAACAAAAAGACAAAAGGAAAAAAAGAGCCTGAAGAAGCTACAGCCCCGATGTGATGTCTAAGAGTTAACAGGATAATTTTCATTACCAAACTAGCAGGTAAGCATTTAAAGTTACCCGTGACAGGGTGGAAGCACAGCATGCACTTGAGCAAGTGACATAACCATCTGATAGAGTGAAAGGCCCACAGACTACTCACTGTGGGCTCTTCTGCACTTATTTTCCTGATCTGTAGTATCCAGGGACACCATTAAATTTGTTCAGAGTAGTTTTCAAAGATGCATTCAACTTGGAAAGAATAGACAGAGCTCAACAGCATGACAGTTATTTCTTGTCATTTTCCACATGTAGAACCATAGACAGAGATTAATTGAATCCCTAAGCATGCAATATCATTCTCCAGCCTTTATTCTGGAGGGTTTTTCCTGTAAATACCCAATGCTTTCAAGACCAATAAGCAAGCCTTTTGTTTTTAAAAGCAGACTTCTATTTAATTTCTAAACCCTTATTTCTGTTTCTACAGTTTCTATACTCATTTGCCTCCTCATCCAGACCATTGAGGTATCCAAATACCCAGCAAGAGCAGTAGTATCCCATACAATTGGAACAATTTTGCACATCAGAGCACTTGGGGTAATTCTATTAGCCAAACCAGGCATATGAATGCTCATCAGGGCTGATTCTGAGCACCAGGCACTTGGAGTGCCTGGTGCCTTTGAGATGCGAGTACTGCACACAAGCTCAGTGATCAAGTGCTCTCTCTCTGGAAATATACGGGGAAATGCTCTGAGAAAGAGCTGCTACACAAGAGGAAATTAACTCAGAAGGCAATTGTGAAACCAGTTTTTCAGCAATAGCTTCCCGCCTGCACCTTGTTGCGAGCGTCTTTCTGACGTGGTTTGCTCCACTAAGCAAACCTGTTACAATTCCACAGCGGTTCAAGAGCCCCCACTGCCAGCAGAGAGCGTCCACACAGAGACACTTGAAGATTCAGAGCAGAGGTCTCACTGCAATCATCTCATTATTCAGGAAAAAGCCCAAATCACACCCATTACTATCCAGCAGTCAATAACATGGCTAGGCAAACCTCTCCAGCCTGCTTGGTGCAGCAACCAGGCTTCCATGCTCATTCTGGGAGACACAGCAGAAAACTCCACATCCAGGGCCTGCAGTAGGAGCTGGATGCTGTTAAAAGCATTCAGAATTATATTTATGTGCTGCACACATTTATCCATCTGAAAACCAACCAGTCCACACTGCTGAATAGCTAGACAATAACATCTGCTAGGATTCAGACATTTTTAAATTTTTTTTCAAGCAATACATGGTGAGCTTTCTTTCATTCATTATGTTTGAGCCAGGGCAAAAAGGGAAGCTTTCGTTCTTCCCACATTTCTCCAGTGCCAAATTAGCAGCCCACTTTCCTCACAAAAACACCCCAAGTGCCACTCACAGGACAAATCCCCTGCTCACCTCACACAAGAAATCATGCCACACACACTAACCACAGGGAGACGCTCAGAACCTTCCCCTCAAGCTCTCTTTTGGGGACAATAAAAAGTTTATCTCCCCTTTTTAGGTGAATGTTTCACACATAAATCCACCCTGCAACTTGAGCACCCATAGATACTCCATCCTCAACAGTATGGATTCCATTTTGAAGCAGTTACTCGGCACAGATTTGTTCCTCGGGGTATTTCACAAACACTTGCTACACAAATCAGTCTGTTCCTACGGCGTGGACATTCCCAGAATACATTAACCCACAGAACAGAGCCCTGTTAATGAACATAACACCGAAAGCAGAGTGCACTTTGGTTAGTTTACAGAAAAGGATAATTACAGCCAGTTAGAGAACAATCTCCCAAGTCACTGGGGGAAGGAGGTAATTAAGAACCAGCAGACCTGCCTTCACCCCAAGCTTCACAGCTTTGCCTGAGAGGTAAAAGTAACAACTCCTTAGGAGGCTGATATTTCAGTGGTGGCAAAGCATTGCTCTGCCTTTGGGAGGAGTGGCTGTGGCTGCTCACAGAGGGGTCACTTTGCAGAGATGTAGGGACTCTCTGCTAGGCTCTCCAGAGGTGCCATGCCCACCCAAATCCCTTGGGAATGCATCAGTACACAGTAAATCCTCTGATAACAATATTGGCATGCAACAGTAAATGAAACAAGTAAACCTGTGCCTGTGTAATTACTTCCTGCAACCTGAATGTTTTTATTCCCTCACAAAGCCATTTGTCAATTAGGTGTCCCAGGGAGATATATATATACATACACACACTTTTATAAAGAGTGGCATCAGCTACAGAGACAGACATTAGAGAACAGGATTATTATGGGCTCTGAACATCTCCTAGTCCCTGGTGGTGAAGAAGTTGTGCAAGGTCATGTCTGGCTAAGTAATTAACAGGAACTCAGCAGAGCCACAGAAAGCTGTTTTCCCAAGCTTTGTGGAGTTCTATCTTGAGCCTACTGAGCCTCTGCAAATGAATCTCTCCCTTTCCTGCCTGCCAATATATTATCTCAGTGCTTTATTTTAGAAAGCAAAAGAATTCATCAGTTAATTCACAGAAACAGTGAATTTGTGTACTTGCAAATGATGCTGGTTTCCAGCCACACGAGTCCAGTATTACTGGCATCAGTGATTAAGCAAAAAACCCCTGGAAATTTCCTTTTATGCTGCGTCTGAGAGAGCCACACAGGAAAAATACAAAGCTTTCACCTTTAAAGTTTCCTTTTAACTGAGCACAAAGAGGGCTACATTACCCCAACAAGGAGTAAGAACTTTTTGAAGTAGTTCTATTTTTTCTGTTGCCATAGTATGAGCTAGTACAATATTTACTCACCCAGGAAGAGCTCAACGCAGCCACCAGGGCTTTTCCAACACCTTTCACAAATACACGTCCTATTATTAACTCCAAAGCCCTGCAAGAGCACAGTGCAAGCTAAGGCATTTACTCTTTAATAAATAAAACAAATAAAAAACCCCTCCAAATGAAACAAAAAGCTTTAGCCTTTCCACCCTTCTCTTAGCCCTACAATTTAGACTGCAGCACACCTTCCTGTGGGTGGACTCAGGAACCACCTGTTCCCCTCTCTTCTCCCACTCTCCCAGCTGGGGCTGATAAGATTATCAAGGAGAAATTGCTTGTCCCAGCACCACCATATCCCACAGCTCCCTTCTCTAAAACCTCTATTTGCCTTTTCTCTAATCCCTCTAATTGTCACTGTAGGCATGGGAGCATCCTTGGACTTTCTGAGCTCCAATAAAATTTTGGAGCCATGTTTGGCCATGTCCTTTGTTTTAAGTACTGCAGGCCTTCCTTCTCCTAGCACCCTGTCTGCCTTCTCCTGCCTCCCCCTCTGAGCTCCAGGCCACTTCCTTCCCTGGAAATAAGAACTGCATTAGTCTGACACCTCCTCACTGCCACAGTCTGCACTTTGTCTTTGACCTTCACCATCATTAAAATGCCTGGAACACTTAAAGCCTGTGATTTCTGGCTCATTTTAGTGTTTTAAAGACAACAATTCAATTCATGTTGGAGTTGCATTCTTCCTGGCAATTCTGAATTTAAAAGTACTAGCACAGCAGGGAGGTGAGCTCAACCACTCCATCTCTCCAGCATATGATTATCCCTGATTTTTGTGCAAGGACAACTGCTTTCAGGTGGAACTACTGGAAATGCCTGGGCCACATCACCAGGCATGGCAGAATGGTCAGTCCTGAGATGAAAGAGTCACCCTGATACTTTTTTTAATAATAATAAGCCCCTGCCAGTAAAGTAACCACACCCATGGCCAGCCCAGGAGATGTGTGAGCACAGGAACCCAGAGCAGACTGCCAGGCATTGGTCACTGCAGGCTGGGTGGCACTTGTGTCACCTTTTAAAGCACTTGAGAGTAACAGTGAAGAACACAATCAAGTGGAGTTCTGGACCTCCCACTTTTGGATGGTCTTAAAGTCTTTAAAAATGAATTTTAAAAGCAGCTGAGAGGCGTTACATGAAAACTTTAATAATCTTCTTTAAAAATTGGAGTGCCTGCTCCATTCTGCTTCATCAGAGATGACAGTTCATTCAATATTTTCCTTGTTCAGGTTTCTTGATTCACACAATTTTTACTGTAATAATTTGAGTGTTGAGGCACTGCTCAAGTGCCTTGTCAAGACACATCAGACAAAACGTTTCATACTTCTTTTGTTCCAATAAGGTCTGTTCTTTCATTCAGAAATTCAGTACCAGTGTAGTTAAGAACCACAATTCCCTTGCCACCAGCAGAACCTATATTGTTCTCCTGGGCAGCCTGATGGATTGACTATCCAAGTACCCACCCTGAATTATAATAGATTTGAGGTTCTCTCATCTGCCAGGTTGCCACTCAGGATTAGGTGGTCTTGACAGTGTTTCATACAGCCTTGCCAGAAAACATTCTGGTAGCTCAAATTTTCTACCTCTTGAATTTATTAAACAATTATGTCCCTAGCAAGATTTTCCTGAATATTTGAAAACTCACTTGGTATTCTTCTGTTGCAAAGAACACACTGATTTTTGGTCTGTAGAGTTACATGGCTCCAAGGAGTTCAATTTGGTACACTGTTTGTACATGCACCATAGAATTATCTCAGATGTTTGGGGTTTTTTCCCCCAAGGAAAAAAAGATAAATCATCCTTCATTCTGGCCATAAGAACTCAAGATAAATTGATTTTTGAAAAATATTTTAAAATTTGATGTTTTAAAAAATGTCACAATATATTTTAAAATATAGAAATGGCAGGTTTTCCAGGTCGAATTCAGAGATTTCTAGTGCTCACATCCTGTGCCAAGCACCACTGACTTGTGACACATTCCTCTTCTATGCTTGCACTGATTTCCTGGATTTGTACTTATTTCTGGAATCCTTTCTCCAAATTTATTCTGAAGTCATAGGTTGTATCAAACGGGAGTATATTTCCAGGATACACGTGGTACTCTATTTAATTTAGCTTCAATAAGGGAATCCATAGGAACCAAAAAACACATCTGCTTTATAGCAACCCCTCGAGAGACCTGCATTAACCCGAGCTTTAAAACAACGCATATTAGTTAAAAAGGAGCACTAACAGTTCTTCCTGCACAGAAAACAACACTGAAATGATGGAATAGCCTTGTAGAAGGGCCAGGCAGTACAGACTGCAAGAGCAGTCATAATTATTGCCTTAAAAGCACTTGAAGCAGCAATAAACACATTACTAGGAACCCATCTATAATGCAGCTCCTTCAGGAGCAGCGTTACTTAAGTGACTTTAAATATGCCTTTGTCATCCAAATGGGAGCAGGAGGAACACTTAGAGCAAAAGCTCAATTCAGCACTGTTGGCATTATTCAAATGATGTGCAAGTGGCAGTGCTCAGGAAAAGAGTGGGTACAGGGAGGGATGGACAAACAGGTGAGAAACAGAGAAAATCTCCAAGAGAAAAGGAGAAATTGGAGACTTTAATTATTTATCCATCTGTCCATCCACCCCATAGCTTTATATACATATCCTCACAAAAATTAAAACTTACGGTTTTGTCTTTGTATGAACATGGCCAAAGATCCCTTCCATGACTGCTTTCACTTCCAATGTTCTACACCTCCATCCATCTTCTTTCCATCCAGGCAGAAAAAAAAAGCAAAGCACTAAAGAGTTTTTTCACCTCATGGGAAATTCTAATGTAAGACTATTTAGCAATTAACTTTGTCATTTTGTGTCAACAAAATTTCTAATATTAGATGCATTGACTTATAACTTCAATAGTCACACCCATTTTATAGATAATATCTTATAGAAATTAAGAATTTGTCTCTAGAAATGTCAGGGAGAAAACAAAACAATTTTTATTTGTTTCCATTAAGAATTTAATTCTCAAAATTTACAAGGAAATTAAAGGATAAGCTATTAAGAATTTCCTGCAAATCAATGTTTTAGCTAAAACGCTCTGGGGCTTTCTGGGCAGCATTTTCGTTGATCAGGGTTTGATTTACTGTGACACATTGCCTGCACTGGAGTGTTGTGATCTCAAACTGCAGCATTTCCCATTGGTGAGGGGAGCCCACAGTACAAAGTTCTGTATCTGCAGCTGAGGCTGGCACAGAAGGCACCAATGAATGCAGCCTGGTGTCCTTCCAGCCTGACAGCTCCTGGGAGAAAAGGAAGTTCCTCCTTTCAGAGTCCACACTTTGCTCTCTTGAGGAAATAAAGCCATGCATTAAGTATTTTCCCCCCTCAGGAGCACAAATTATAAATGTCCTTTACCAAGCCATGAAAATTTCTCTAACTATTTGTAAGCCTTACTCTTCTCTGTGTTTTCTTTCTTTCTGCTAATTACAAGCACTCTTTCAGTCTGCTGTTCACATTTTTCATCCAGACAGCACCCAAACACAAGTGGGATCTGTGGGGTGGTACACACTCAGCTTCTCTAGCACATGAGATCCCTGCTGTTTTTAACACTTCTGATTGGAAAAGGCTGAGTCCCTCATCCTACAGTTTAATTTTTTAGTTGATGCAGTCATTTAATTGGCATTTTAGCATTTAGTTTTTAAAAAACACAAAGTAAATCTATTAAAACTAATACCACCTTCCCAATACTTTCTGACCAACGTATGGAAAAAATTCAGAGTTAGAGGTTAGGATTTTAATTTTTCTTCCATCCTACTTGTTTAGCCATTTATCCTTATACTAAATGGGTGGAAAGTCCCTCCAAAATGGCAAAGTGACAAGGCAGAGGGAAATGAAGTTGATATTCCTGTTACTTGATCAACCTGGATTGCTCCAGTGAAACAGCTTCCTGTGGCAAAATGTTGATTTATGAAATGCAGAATGTTTTACTGGAATATGATTCAAACAAAATTGTGTTCTGCCAGCTCATCTGCTCTGGCAGACTAAAGGAAAAGAGGGCAGTTTGTAGACTATTAAAAAAAAAATAAATTCCAAAGATCATAATTACATATAGCTTTGGAATTGCTGATCTTCCAGAAATTAAAAAAAAATGCAAGCAATTCACACTTTGCTGAGAGACTTCTTTAATACAAGAATTTCCCAGGAAATTGATATTTCAGGTTTTTACTGCCTCTTCATTTTATGTAAAAGCCAGAATTATTAAAGCAGCTTTTACATCACATATTAAATCTAAAATACCAACACAGAAGCAATTCCTAGAAGTTGTCTCAATATCCCACTGGAACTGCCTGGATTGAATCAGACTGAATTAAAGCCATGGGTTTCAGGACCTGTGTGTTTTTCACCCCAAAACAACAGTCCTTCAAGTAAAAAAATGATATAAAAAATGATGGAATTCACTTTTTTGACAGGAGACTATTTGCCTGCCTTGCCCAAACCTCATGAAATATTGGCTCTTAAAGCTGTCAGTGATTCTTGATAGCACAAGTGCTTTTTTGATGGAGACCCAATTGTTTTAAGAGGGCAAAACACGTGGGCAGCAGGTTGTACCTGGGGAAAAGCAGGACAAGGGAGAGAAGCTCAGGGGATGAGGATCCAAGTGCTTTGTCCATTTTCCAGCAATATTTAATCCCTGAGAGCTACAAGACTGAAGACCTCCTTTGTAATAATATTTACTGTAGCTTTTTCAACAAATGAGCACAAATGTTTGGAAATTAATTGAATATACATGCATAAATAAGCATTAATCTATATGAATCTATAATTAATAGAGATTAAATACTCTATAATCATATTAATTTAGGATTTCCAGGCAGGAGTGTGAACTGCTGAGGTTATGGTCTGCATGGTTAATAGCAACAATAATAACAATAATAATGCATTAAATTAAAAAAAAATAGGTTCAGCTGCAGAATGTGAATTCTTTAATAAAAAAAAGCTCTGCATGTGTCTTCCTAGTAACACAGCCCAAGATTTATGTGCATCATGTCTGTGGTATTATAAAGTGTAATTCCACTGTATTTGTTATTAGGAAAGGGAATACAATTTCCCATATGCTTTCTCTGTTATTTCTGCTCTAAGTGGGAACAGGCTGCCAGTACATTATGAGGAAACAAAAGCTACCCATCCCTGCTCTAAATATTCCAAGGTGAGTGTTAAAGATCAGAGGGAATTTTGGGCAGGAAACCTGTGCCTGGAAAGAGCCTGCTGTAGGATGGGTAAAACCAGCCTTCCAAAAGGCTTCTGCTTGAAACTGCTCAAACCCAGCTGATATTCCACATACAGAAATAATCTGGATTATTAATTGCACTGGTGGGATAACACATGGGGTGTGCTGAACATCAGCAGAGGAGAGAGGGGCAAAGAAGGGGGAATGCACAGCCCAAAGAAGAGCTTGAGGAATAAGGAAGGTTTTCCACAATGGAAAAATAGCAACCAGCTTTTAGCTCTTTTGCATCTTAGAGCTGCAAATTATTTCCAGGATTTGGATGTACACCTTATCAAACAGTCCTGTTTGGCTAGTAGAGCATCACCCAAGCAAAGGCTGTCACAGCAATTCAGGATTTGTGATTTTTAAACAGCTACTCCCATATAAAATAAAATTATGGCATTACCCTTCAGCTGTGAGAGTAATAGAATCTCTCACTTCAGAAATGAGTGGAAATTTAGTGTAACAACTATAATTAAAAGCTTGATAGTTTGCTGAACATATTTTTCCCAGTTTAATGATCCTGTGTTACATGAATTCATACTTTACACTGCAAGTAGCTACAGTTTTCAATGGGAATATTTAGAGAGAGAAGTACTGCCTTTAATGATTAAGATCAAAAGAAACTAGATTTAGAAGTTAACTGCCTCAGTAATGCCACTTTCTGGCTGCCACCAAAATGCATCTGAAATAGGAATCTTTTTTAAGCAAAACCCAAACCTTCCCCCCCAGTCTTTCTGTGCTGCTTTTGTTTTTTATTTTTCACTGGATTGTTATTGTCATCAGCCATTGTCACTCTTGGAAGGCACACTGCTCCTCTAGGGTCTGCTCAGGGAGCTCGGGACCAACTGGCTTGCTGGGGCCAGTTCCATGAGGCTAAGCTGGAAAAGCCATGTGGAAGGGCTTCCTGTTAGCAGAAGTTTCCTTCCTAGGAAGTTACTGAAAGGACTGCAAGATTTCATCACTTTTCCACAATTACATTGGACTGCTTGAATTTCTCAAGGGTGCAGGTTGGAGTTTTTTGACAGTCTTTATTCCAGAGTGATCTGAGGAAGAGCAGTTTTGCTCTGAGTGTAATTATCCCACTTTTGGGAAAGGTGTGGTGATACTTTTGAACCTGAAACATTTCCTTTGACTGTTAAAGAGATTTGTTCTCAATTTTACCTGAAATAACCTAATTTTTATGGAAAAAGTAACCTACTGGGACTTCTGAAATTGCCAATTTCAAATATGCCAGCCTCAGTTGGTGATCTGGATTGATTTTATTGGACAATATACTGGCCTTTCATGTTTCTATACAAGAGAATCGAGTAGAAATGTAAGGTGGGCATTGCCATTTTACTTTGGATCTTCCAGCCTCCTCCTCTGGACAGCTCACTATGCTGTGTTCATGCTGGGAAGGATAATAAAGCACTGGTAAGAGCAGGAGGATTTTCTGGGATGGAGGGATTTTAAACCTGTCCTGGAGGACAATAAAGGTTTTATAGCTCCCTCTGCTCTGAACCTGCAGGAGCAGGGGGTGGCAGAAGCATTCTGATCTCTGGTGAAAGAGATGTGGTATAAAGCAAGAACATTTGCCTTGAAATTCCCTTCTCATTCCACAGAAACATCCAATTCTAGTTATCAAAACACTGAAGGCGAGCTCCCTGGATAATGGAAGTGAGCATCACAAAGAAGGAAGAAAGGTCAGAGAAGTTAAGCTCTGCCAGACAAGTATCAAACATCTCAAAAATATTAAAAAGCAACACTTAATCCTAGTGGTTTTTAAAGCACACCCTTGTTCATCAAGATTTTGCAAACAGAAGGTTTTATAATAACCTAGGAAAACAGTTCTCCAGACTTTGCTGGTTTCTGATTTTTTATGGAGAGGGTGGGCAATGGGCAGACTGGCATAGAAAAAAAACCCCAAACATAGGGAGGCACTCTCTTAAAGCCACAAGGTAAATCCATCATTGTGCCAACACGCCCATTCTGAGCCCTGAAGGACAGACCTCACTTCAGGATATATCACCTGCTCCAATCTCTCCCTTCTGATTCAATGTGTGCTGAAAAAAAACCCCTTAATTCTCCACCACAAAGCATATACATCAGTTAGTTTTTAGGCAGTAAATTTAAAGCAGGAATTTGAGATTGCTGGTAGGCACTCAGAATTTTGAGATAAATGTACATGATGAGAACTTGAAGGAAGTTTTATTTTTGTGACAAGTTATCCAAGTGAATGATTTCCAAGGGCAGTAGAGGAACAGAAAACCATTCTGATTAAACCTTAGTAGATCCAAGTCCATAAATTAAAGGCAATAAATAAGGTAGCCTCCATTAGTGTAGCCTTTCAATAATTTATAGCAACTGAGTACCCACCTGTAACAGATTGTAGAGTTTTTTTGTAATTCCTTTTTTTTTTTTTTTTGCTTAAGGAAGCAAGCCTGAAGCACCAAGACACAAGGAAGAGAAAGAATATACAACTCAACCAACATGCAGTTGTTGGTGTTACTTGTCTTTTACCCTATATTTGTATCATGCCAAAGAGAAGGAGAGTTTGATCTCTTTTTTTGGCATGGCCTAAACATAACCTGAGCTAACTCATGACCAGTCTGGGGTTTATGTCTGTGACATGCAGCACAGGGACTGAGACCAGTTTCCTGCAACAGGACCATGATGGCTCAACAAGCATTTTTTATTAACATACTGGTTTAGACCTGGATGTGGTCCCTGTAAAGCCTCGAGATGGTTTTGCTGTTCAATACTTATTTTAGGGGTTGTTTTTGTGATTGATCAGAGCTGACATGAGGTTCTGTCCCTGCCTTTTGGGCCTCTTTCTTGGTAGCTCTACAGTGGAATTGGAGACAGACAAACCCCACCTGCCTCATGCAGATGTGGATATGGGGAAATAGAGCATCTCTTCTTTATTTCATGGGGCTGTTGTGCTGGCCAGGCTGAGCTGCAGCCATAGGGAGCAGAGCCCCTGAAATTAGAACAAGCATTCCTGATCATGTTGTTTCAAAAACTGGACCAATAATCCTTGATCTCCCCCTGGCAGATTGCCTTCCCCTGATTCCCCTGCCTGAAGAGCCTTTCTTCAAGAGATTTCTTTTGCTGAAAATGCTTAAGCTTCTGAAAAGTCAGAACTGATAAGAAATAATCTCTAAGCCCCTTACTGCTCTGCTCCAAGTGCCACCAGCTCCTGTCCCTGCTGCATGAACCTGCAGGGAGGGATCCTGCTCAGCCCTGGGCTTGTGCCAGGCCCCTACAGCCCAGGGAATTGCCACCTGCTCTCAGCTTGGGCACGTGCTGGCTTTTCCCCTTGCAGGACTTGTCAGCAGATTTGGTTAGTATTCCTAGAAAATCCTTCACAATCAGGAGTGATTGATACTGGAGACCCTCAGTGCTTTCCCAAATAGGCTGTAAATCTTCTCAGCGGGTAAGGCAGACACAGAGCAGCAATCACTGCTGGCAGGAAAGCACTGCAGCCATTCCCTGCTCCTGCAGCTCCAGCAGCAGCTCCTGTGGATGCTCCCAGCCAGGCCTAATGCCTCTGATCTTCCCCAGAATGGGGAACAATTGCCTTAACTCATCTGTGGTTAAAATAAACCCTGCTTTTTATTCATGCTCTTTCTTTTCAATTCATACTTTTTGCCCTGTTAGACTGTCTCCTTGCTGTTCATTTGAGCTTTTTGCCACTAGATGCTCTAACAAGGCCAGGATTTTCTTTTTCCAAGAAGAGAGACTGGATAATTGCCACGGGTATTTTTATGCATCTGTGCACCCACACTTGTGCAGTTGGTCAAGATGCTCTCACTGCCAGGGTATCTGTGTCACACTCAGCATCATCTCTCTTCTAATACTAATTCAAAAGCCACCTCCTGAGTTCTCAGGGATGTTGTTCACCACGTAGTCATGAGTGAGTAGTAAATTTGGTGCAGTATTATCCCATTCATCTCCTTCAGCTGAAACTGACTGAACCTCTGCTGGGACAGATGCACTCCTCTGGAGCAAATTAAATGCAGGTTCACTCCTGAGAGTTTTCTGACTTTAGGAGAGAGTTACAAAACAGCAGCAGAAATAGATCTGATAAAGTGGGTATTCCATTCAAGAAGGAAAAATCAATTTCTTCTGTTTGCAGTAAACATACCACACAAATATGTGCAAATCATCACCTTTTTCTTGCTTCAAAGAAACCCACCTATCCTGTCAGACCTCACACAAAGGCAGCCAACTCTAGGGAAGTGCTGAACAGACTCAAGTAATAGCTCTAAAATAAAAAATAGATCTGCAGCCAGAGTTGGCTGTGTTCAGCCCCAGCTGAGAGGTCCCTATTCATTATTTATATGGCACTATGGGTTAGCAGGGTTCTTCACAGAAATAAATGCATGAGGAAATGCAGTCCCACCCCTTGGGAAGGCAGGGCCAAAGCCCTGCTCTCCTCACTGGCTGTTCCCAGTGCTCTGCAGCCAGCACTGGCAATGGCGCCATTTGTGGGAAGGACTGTGTGGAAAGTGGCTCCAGGTCTGCCAGGCTTGGCAGTTTCCCTCTGATCCAGGCCTTGCTTTTTCAGTCAGGTTTGGGATAGGGTCTACAGCAGGTGATTACAAAATCCCATTAAAGGTTTGACTTAACTCGAACCCCTAAACTGTTTTCAAACCCCAGCCAGTAAGTCAATAATGCAGATTCTTCCTAATTCCTACACTCTGGTATTATCTGCTATCAGCATGGGAAGTGGGCTAAAATCCTCATCACACAGAAATCATCAACTCGGCTTCACTGGGCTTATAAATTCCTCACCAAGTTGAGTTTTAAAAGTACAGATACAGCTGAGTTGATTGTCCCCCTTCTGACAGAAATTTACGCTCCAATCTGAAAGCTGAAAATAAGGAACTTGGAATCCCGGTCCTGCAGTGACCCCATCAGTAATGTCAGGCTAGAATAACTTTTTTACTGACAGCTTTCCTGTCAGAAAATAGCAGTGGCTAGTTATTTCACACCTTCCTCACAGTCATTACTATGATTTTAACTGCTTTGTGGTATTCCTATCAATTCCAATTCCACCAGCTTTGAAAATTGCCAAGACCACAGCAGGCTTAGTCAGATTTTTTTATCCTAGCATAGATTTCAGGGAGGGAGCAGGAGCAGGAAGAGGCAATCAAAAAATCATATCCTGACAGCAGCTGCTTGCGATGCAAAGAAACATTGCTGCAAGTATTCTTTGCTTTTTCTTTTTTCCTCCCAAAAATTTCAGCTGGAAATTTAGAGTAAAACTATTACTTTGTAGTCCTCCAACTTTCCACAGACCACCAGCGAATTGCTGCACAGAACAGCTTGGGAATGAGCCTCAGGGCAACGTAGCTGCACAAGCATTAAGGACAGATGTTAGGGACAAAAATGAACAAATGCATTAAAAGACTTCTTGGTATTAATAATGAGTATGTGCCATAGAAGCCTGAGAAAACTGTCTGGAAGTGAAAAACAATTTTGGCTGGAAGGAATTTCTGGAGGTGATCTAATCTAAGCCCCAGCACAAAGCAGAGGTAATGTCAAAGTTATATATGTGCAAATATTTGCACATATTTTCTATCTACAGTATATATAAATAAAAATATTGCCTATATAGTGAGCAAATCAATATTTTATACACATACACATGAAAGAGCAGAAACCTGCAGCAGTGGAATCACTATCCAGCACTAGGATCTGCTCCCAAATGAATAATGACTTTGAGTAATGGCAGGCGAGCCCATTTTTGACAAGATTCTCAGTCATATCCCTCAGAAGGTGATGGGACAGAGTAACCTTGGCCAGGCACCCCTGGGATGCTGGGCACTGGCACATCCTCCCATGCCAGAAGCACTTCCTCAAACGAGTCTGTGCAAGTAAAATAACTCAGGGTGACAGCAAATCAGAGATACGCTGCAAAGCAGGAATATCTAACTTCCCTCCTTCCCTTGATCTCCTTCCAGACTGAGTGAAGAACTTCCTCACCCACTCCACACATTGTGCATCCTCACCAGCAGGCTCTGTAGTGACTTGGGATGGTGTTTCCTTGGGCAGCTCTCCCTTGTGGAATGCCCCAGAAGCTGGGCCCCCTGAGCACCATGACCACACAGATCCTGCCATGGACACAGGCACCTCCAAGATCTGGAGGTTTTGCTGCTTCCCAAAATTCACATTCGCAGCCTCTGGAAAGTCACAGGTATGAGCAGGAGCCCTAATGAAATGCCAGGTTAGGTTAAGTCCTACAAATCTTGTGTCCCTCCTGCACTTTTCCTGATGCTCTCAGTTTCTGGGAATGTCCCTGAGACACCTCCAAGTGTCAGGAGTTTGGTTCTGTTTTGCAGAAATAATGTTTGGAGGTGTCATAAAGATTCTCTAACAGCTTCAGTTTTCAAGCTAAACAATGTCTATATTTCAGAGACTCTTTGGATTTTCCTCAAAAACTAGATATTACTGTTCACCAGCTGATCTCACAGACAGCAGTTTCTTTCCTAAGAGCCCTTCTTGTCTCTAATGCTGTTACCTGCCATGGGAACAGAATGAAAGGCACATGAAACAATATTGGTTAATAGAATACTAGAAAAAGGACAGGGATCTGTGCATCAATTCCCATAATCAAACCTTTTTTGGTTTAACTGAAGTTTCAGGGATCTCTAGTCCCTGTCTGTGCACTTGCACACACACAAACCCACAGGTGCATTTACATCTGCCTCCCTACAAACAGCGCCAGTATTTGCCTCACTTTCCCCAATAAGAAATAAGAGATTGCATTGTGTTGGCTCAATCCATCTGGCATCTGTCCTCCTCACCCCAAACCTCTGCACATGCAAGGAAGGGCTCATGCCTTAGCAGCTCTATTGATCCACACAGACCTTTGGGTGAGCAGGAAAGCCTCTTTAATTACTTTGGCTGACTTTCAGGTTCTGTTTTGCCTTAACAATGTCTTTAGAAATCCAGTACGATGTTTTAGCGTTATTATCACTTAACTCAGATTTGGAGTCTTGCTCCCCAGAGAGGCACCTTCTACCTCAGCCTGGCCAGCTCATGCTTGGCATCAAAATCAGGAAAAGTCATTCATTTGCCTTCTCTAAGGATTTGATAACCTCTACACTTCCCTCAGCCAGAGGTGTTTTGACCTTTAATTAAAAGGAAAATTTGTTGTCTTCCACTCAAAAGGCAGCAAATAATGAACTCATTAAAATGAGGTTACTGTTCAGGCCTTAGAGCAATAAGAGCCAAAGTCTCATTAGCAGCTAACAATCCAGAACATAGCACATAAATAAACCTAATATGGCAGAGCAAAATGCCTTGGTGCATTAAATTTGAGCAGAATCAAATGTTTACAGTCAATGATGTCTGGGGCATGAAGTTTTAATGTACTTAATGAAGGAAAGCAAATTACTTCCTATTAGGCATGAAATGTTCCTGCAGAAATTGCCCCAAAAAGTTTATTATGTAAATGAAGGATAGAGTTATAATTAACAAGGACATAGTAGGAAAATATCAACTTCTTCCTAATAGATGCACCAATTATGAAGAATAAAGACACGGCGACTTCAAATCTACAAAAGGTAATTATATGGATTAATGTAAAAAAAGGTTGCTGGATGCAATATAATGAAGAAACTGTATCTAGTGGCTGTCAGAGAGAAGCTTCACTGACAAAGCAAAGAATCAATTAATAAAGTTAAATCCGTGAGGTTTGAAAGATTCCAGGCAATTAAGGGTTTGTATTTGAAAGAACAGCTTAGATCACCTGAAAAAAGCCCCTGTCCTTGCTTAGTCTGGCACAGAGACGTGCCTGTTAGTCCAGGCACAGTGTGCTCCATGGCTCTTCCTTGGAAAGGGATCATTATTAAGCATGATCTCGTTAACTGTCCAAAAACAACCAGCTGGGGGTTCAACTGGGAGTGCTGGCTCTATTTCCACAGGCGTGCAATGGGGGCTGGGATGGGAACCACTGAGCCCCCAGGGAAGAGAGGATACCTGTGGAGCCAGGGACAGCAGGCAGGAGCAGGCAGAGTGGGAGTAGCTGTGTGGCCTTGGAAAGAGAACAGCTCTCCAGCTGCTCAAATTCAACAGCCCTTCTCCATCCTGCTGGACCTTCAGAATGAAATAAAATAAATACCTTCTGTCTCACATGGAGCCTATGCCAATCCCACGAAGGTTTCTGGCACTTACTGCCAGGGATGTGCAGCCTCTCCATCCTTTCATTAAAGATAGAGAAGGCAGACCCTAATCACCTGAAAAGTTTTTTCATATTTAGGGTGTGGAAGATATTACTGCCCTTCCCCCAAACAGACAAGAAGTGACAAAATAAGTTCGGACTGGCTTAGCTGACAAGATCTTCTTGGCATAAAAAAGGGAGGAGGTCACGACAACAAAATTCAGCTGCATATTGTATAAATTAATATGCATATATGGAAATTGAAATGGCAAAAAGAAAGTCTTTAGGACCAAGCCAAATCCAGTTTGAGTGACAGATTTGCCCTTTAGACAGAGGAAAATGCTTGACACACTGCAGGTTGCAGGATTTACATCTTAATCCTCGCTCTGTGTTTTTAATGAGACCTCTCTGGGCTGGAAGGCTCCTGCCTATCCCTGTCATCTTCCTGAGATGTGAGGGAGCAGCAGAGAGGAGCCCAGGTGATGAAATGATGTTTGCTCCGTGCCCCTGCTTGTACTATATGTTAAGTGATGATAATTTCTCAAGATGTTCTTCCCTCAAAGGAAAATTAAATTGATTTTTCTCAGCCCATCAGTCTTTCTCAACATATCTAAAATGCTCTAGATAGCTTGGAAAATTATGTTCTAAAATATAATGACTCAGATTCTATGCTTCTGACTTTAATGGTGTCAATTTAGTGCCAGTTTTCACCAGTTGGGGATTTTCCTCAATGTCTCAGCTAACAGTGGTGTTCATCTCTGAGGTTTTACATTTTAGTGAACATTTACTCGTTATATATTATGTAAATAGAGTCCCACATGAGAAATTGTCACAGGATTGAAATCACCAACTTACTAAATGTCTGGCAAGATAAGCTGGAAACCATACACTACCTTAATATTTAATGCTAAAGCACAAGATTTACTGTCATAAGATTGCTTTATTTCCTTTAGCAGGGAGAAGAATTTGCTTGGTGACTGTTGTAGCTGATAAACACTATCTCTGTTTTACATTTTCCTTGCCACTCAATGTATGCTTCTATTTAAAAAAAAAAAAAAAAAAAAAAAAAAAAAGCAGTCGCACCCTGCCTGGAAGTCTCTTGTATTACACTCACACACCTCAGCTGCTTAAACCCTGGTTTCATTGTTTATCCTGCACTGGAGATACTTTTGGCTTCTGGTCATTGCTTAAATTAGACCAAAAAAACTATTTTCCTGCAAAGTTAAGTGACATTATGACCATACAGAATGTAATTTTTTCAAATTAAGGACAATATTAGCTGGGCTGAGGGTATGTGTGAACCACGGCAATCATTTTATCTTTGAACTCTTCAAGAACATGAAAGTCTAATCAATAGAAGTGTTATTAATAGAAAATAGGAAAAGTTCTCAAGAGCCACATAATGGAGACACAGAAAATTGATGAAAACAGAGTTTATAACCTATTCAGCATTGGCAAGGCAAGAGGGAGACAAATGCACTCCCCATCACGCAGCAGCACACCCACATTCCATGGGCTGGGGATCCAAAGCAGATCTGTGCACAAGGACCAGCTCTGGGAGCAGTGCAGGGCTAACAACCACTAGTTAAAGTGAAGCTGACACAGGCTGACATCTTCTCTCTTTCCCTAGTAGCTGGAAAAATGTCCAAAACAAAAACTGGACAAGTGGCCAAGACTAATTTCTTCCATAAGCAGCACCCTTTCCTTCTATTTCATTTACAGTGGGCTTATCTTAGCTTGGAGATAATTAATTAAACATTAAATTAAAAAATAATTTATGACATGGACACTAGCATAGGTCAAACCTGAAGCTTTGCTCATTCACACTTCTCTGAATTTGCTATTCAGACACAACCCTAACTAGTCCTGCAGGTAAGTAAATCCCAATGTCTTCATGCCTACATGAGGAGTAGTATTCCTGATTTTATTTTAGGTTTTAAGCACATTTTATCAAGCTTCACTGATAACTCAGAGCGTGGGTGACCCAGTGATCCAGTATATTGCTACCTCTGAGTGGCTGGATCCAAATCCTGCCATAATCACTGCCCCAATGGATAATATCCTGGGCCAAGCCACCATCACCTCCTTGGATACTTAGGCACTCTCACTGCCTTTGCTAGTCCCTCAAACTCTCCCAGAACAAACTAAGTTATCTGTAACAGTTTGATAAAAAAAGATAAGCCTAAAATAATATTAACTTTTCTAAATCCATGTTAATTTCTTATTTATTTCAGGCTTTACTAGAGACTCAAAATTTACTGCGCACTCAGGTTGCAAATTTTACCTTCAACCTTGGATTTTCAGGAAAATTTTACCACACAGGTAAGAAGGAACTTTGTGCTCTCAGGTAGCTGCAGTTTAATAGGTGAAAGAATTTAAAATATAGCTTAAAAATACATTTCTAAATAACCCAGTTACTCACTGGGAAATACATGTTGCACCATTTCAGTGTCTAATTCAGTGTCCAAAGGGGTAAAGACTCACTGGGGATGAGCTGCTCGTGCACACCAGGATGCCCTTGGTGTTTTCCTGAAAGATGTGTGGTGGTAGATCTTAGTGTTATAAAGGAGGCAAAGTAGTTGCAGAGATCTCTCTAATTCCACAGCAGACAGGCCAGCACAGAAGACAGAGTAAGGTTTTTCTGGTGTGATAGGTATGATAAAATATAAAAGGGAAAATCATGTCTCAGATCCTCTGACCAAGCAGAAGCCTTTCAATGGGATGCAGCAGATTTTGTTATACCTGGGAAGGTAATCTGTCTTAGTGATCTGCAAATCAGGAGGGATGATAAAAGGAAAACATGATGAAATAAATTTGTAATGAAACCCTGCCCTTTCCACATTTGGTGCAGTAACAAGCTTGCACTATGCTTCTGTGGAAGATGAGGCACTTCCACATCTCCTCATCCTTGTGACTCCTTTCTCATTTTTGCTCTATTTCTACACACACAATATCCCCTTTTTAAAAACGTTATTTCTTTTCCTCCTCTTTTGCCTCCTCCTTTGCTGCACCCTCCACTCAGCTTTCCTTTGGTGCCACTGAGCTGTGCCTCTCCCTAGTACTGCTGAGGCAAGAAAGACTCCCTCCAAGGGAGAACCTCCTGTCCTTCTTTCCAAACCCCATAACCCTTCCCACCTCTGGAGACCAGCTCCAAAATCTTCAGCTGTCAGCTCATTCAGCCCCACTCACTGACTGATGCCAGGGAAACTTAATCTGGAGCATGGGAGAAGGCAGCAAGAGGATAGGAGGGTGAGTTTAAAACCTAGGAATGATGCAATCCCTGCTTTCCTAGACCATGAGGCAGGTCACCCTGGGAGAAGGGAGACAAGGAAGCACCTGAGAGATGAGTAGACAGAAGGCAGAATCCTGTGTTTGTATCACTGTCACTAAGTCCAGGCTGTTTTCCCCTTGTGCAAACACTTAATGCTGAGCAACTGCTGCCCAGGAAACCTCATGGACTAAAGATACAGGCTGGAGAGCCTGGGAAAAATGAGAGGCAAGCAGAGATGGAATGACTTGCCTGGACTCATATAACGAGGCAGTGGCAGCAGACCTGTGCTCAGAGAGCAGCTCTGGAGACAGAAGTGCAGTGTTCTCCTCACTGCATGCTGCCCTGCCTGTGCAGCTGCTCCTTCTGGAGATGAACTGGACACGTGTAATGCAGCAAAACAAACAACAGCAGCCAGGGCTCTGAGCTGCTCTAAAGCTGGCTGCTCTTTAGGGGTCATCTCCAGAGCAGAGCTGCTATCAATCACTCATGTCCACTGTGGAGAAAGGTGATCCATGGAGGGGAGGAGATCAAGAGATGGTTTTACTGTTAATATTATGACACAGTGGGCAGTGGCTGGCAGAGAACATGCAGCCTTTGTGAAAACCCACTTCCTGACCTGCCACTATTTTTTCTTCCTTCATCCCAAGACCCTCCAAGTTATCACAGGTTTTCTGATACAATGCTGGCCAATTTCAGAGTTGCTACTACTGTAGAGAGAGAAAAGAGGAGGGTATGCATGTGTGCCCATCTTCCTAAGGCTCTCCAGGCTCCCCAGAATAGCACAGAACTACTTCCCAGGTTGAAGAAGGTCCTTGGCTCCTTTAAGGGGTCTGGATGCAGCCAGGTTTTTAACAGAGCACTTGATTTACACGGTGGGGATGGTCCTTGGTCGTCTCAACTTACTGCAAAGGTTTCAGCATATTCTCCACACAAAATACACTTTCTTGACTCATTATAAATAAAGCATGGAAAGGTGTTCCTTAATTACTGTACATGTGGTTTGCTGAGCCACAGAGGCTTTTACTATCAGATATTCAACGTGTTCTATTAGTGCTCCACAGCTGCCTTGGTGTGGCATTGTGCTCTCCTTTCCAAAACTGGGATCAGTTTAAAACTACAGGAGGGAGATGAGTGAGGATGTGTTGGCAGATTAAACTGCTACACATTTTCATGGAAAGATGCTGCTGACATATCAGGTATTGCAGTACATCAGGCCACATCAGCTGGTAAATTCTGCACTGCATTAACACCATTAACACAAAGAGCAGACCCTGTTGGTTCTGCAGCTTTAACAAACCCTTCCCACTTGTTCATGCTGCAGCAATAGCAATTAACACATTCTCACCATTTGCCTTTAAAATGTAAAAGATCATTGGTAGGAGCTTCCAACTTAGCTTCAGTTTTGAACTCCAGAGACCTCTAAGTATGGTTCTAGTTTTAAAATATGGGGTTAAATATTTTGCACAAACAAACTTTGAATTATTATCTGTGTAAAGTGCACTCAAAGCAGACACATGCTCATCCTGTTTATAGGTTTTATGCATTTTTCAGATTTCACATTTAAATGAAGAAAGGATGTTGATTGTACGAGACATTAAAACCTCAAGATCCCTTGTTTAGCCTCCAATACTCTGAATAAACAATATAAGCACCCACCAAATTCTCCATTCAAACTTTGCATGAGATTTTTTTGGCATTAACACTGCCTAAGAATTCATAAAATCAAACAACATTCTTTTCTAAGGTTTGTGAGAAAATTTTGCCTCATAAGCAATGCCACCACCCAAGGTTAAACTTCCAACCTTTCTGCCTCACCTCTGGCATTACATAAATCCCATAGGATGGGGTTATTCTTCTTTAAAATGGAAAGCATTGTGCTTCATCTTGTTTGGTTTTTGTTACAGTAAAAGAAGCACAAAGTTTTATTAGGTGTGTATCTAAAGAATTTAATGGTGAAAAGTAGGGTTTATTTCAAAAACCCCACTCTACTTCAAAGGTTGATAAGGCACTAAAATATACATTGACCTAAATCTACTCTGATTGCACTTCTTTATGTATTTCAAATACCCACTTTTTTCCTCTTCATCCCTAACTTTGACTTACCAAAGAGATCCTCAGTTGTCTCACAAACACCATTTTTTCCGTGCTCTGTCCCATTTTGAAAGCCTGTGTTAAGTTTCCTCCCTTGCCCGTGCCTGAGTGACTGCAGGTGAAGCACATAGCCCAAAACCAAGCCAGCAGTCACTCCAAAAATGCAGGGCACAGAGGGAGCAGCCATCAGGCCTTTCTTTTCAGTATGCAATTCCCTGGTAAACAAGGTTGTTTTCTTTTTCCAGCAGCACTCCCATCAGCAGGAGCAGCTTCCTTAGAACTTGCAGAGTGCTGCAAAAAGGGGAGCAAAGGGATTCAGAGACTCGGGGAGAAAGTTTCAAAGTAGTGCTCTCCCTGTGTAGTGGCATTCTTCAAAAACCACGGCAGAAATGAAAAATAAAAGTCAAGAGCTGAAGTGCAAGCACTGCACAGGCATCTCTGGATGTTCCTGCCAAGTAAACAGCGACATCCATGGAGCATTTGCTTCCAATGAGTTTTGCAAAACATTAAAGGGCCTGTAAGAAAACAGGATTTCTATGCTTGCATCAGGAGACTGATTTTGGCAATTATTTCTTAGACTGAAGCAAAATAAAAGCCTTCAAATGGCAAAGAACATGAAGGAAATCTGCTAAAAAGCAAACATTGTTGTTGAGTAGTTTGAGGGTGAAGCTTCTGTAATATCACTTTGCCTTTCCAGGCTGGAAGAGCAGGGCAGACGTGTCTGCAGATGGTGGGAGCAGCATTGTGTCCTTTCTCAAATGGAAGTTGTTTTGTTACAGCCACATATATTCACTTCTGCCTGAAGCAGATACCCTTCACTAACACAGGAGGTTTTATTGGGTTTACTTCAAGATTAAATCTGGCCAAAATTGAACACTGAACCCTAAGAAATATTTGGAAGCCTTTTGCCATTACAGCTTCATGCTTTCCACCTAATTATATTTTAAAACTTGTTTCACACTTTACCAGAAATTATCAGATTTCAATTAACCAAGGCTAATAAAGCTGTAGCTACAAGGAGGATAGAGGGGAAGCATTGATAAGATTGCATTTTTATCCATATGTTGCCTTTATGGAGAGTATTTTGTATTTATTGGCATTATTATCAGGACAAAATGGAAAATAAGTGATATATACTGAACCTTTTCTTCACTACTGATTGAACATCATCATTTGTCCAGTTTTCAAAAGACCTGGAGAACAGCATTAATATTCCTGACACTGTTTTTGTCACATTAGATCCAAGCTGCCAGCTTATGGCAATGAAAAGATAGTGTGGCATTAAAATAAAACAAATAGAGAAAGTGGGGAGGGGGTAGTTTTTAAGATTATATATGTTAAAAAAAAGTCTTACTGTTTATATTTAATATTCCCACAGTTTATAAACATGACAGTAATACAGTGAGACAGGCCAAGACACCAGGGTTTGTGGCAGACTCTTCTCTGTTTAAAAAACAATTACAGACCTTTTTTGCTTTTCTAGTATCTTTTTTCTCCCTTTCTTCCCTCTGCAGGGACTGAGGAGGAGGATGAGGGTGATGATCTGCTGCTGAGATCTGTGGATGAGTTCTGGTGGTTTCCCCACATGTGGAGTCACATGCAGCCACACCTCTTCCACAATGAGTCCTCACTGGTGGAGCAGATGATCCACAACAAAGAGTTTGCAATAGTGAGTAAGGGTTCCCAAGGGATTTACTAGGATGCCTTCACGACCATGGCCCTGCTTCCCACACTGGTTTCAAGCTTGCCTATATCTATGTATTTACTCAGGCTTCCAAACAGAGGCAGTGAGGTTAGAAACTCATCCCAAACCCAGCCTGTTTGTGACTCAAACTGAATTTTGTCTTAGCCTTTCCCACTGACACAGGCTCTCTGCAGAGGGAGCAGCCCTGCCCCAAGTACCCCAGCAGGACCATAGGGACCAGACTCAGTGAAAACATAGCAGATACCAGCTGCCCTTCTAAGCTTGAGGCAGCAGTTTGTACACAGTTCATCAGCTTCCTAAAGCCTGCTGCAAACATCCTCAGTAAGGGAGGGAGGAACCCTAAACCTCGTGCATGGTCTGGGAGAAATCTTAATGGTGACAGAGCCAACAAGTGCAGCTGCTGGATTTCACTGTGTCTTTTTAAAACGAAAAATGCTCTTTATAGAGCTAACCTCTTGCTAATATTGATAGATAAAGGTGCTTCCCTTTTCCTCATTTGTGCTCTGAACTTCCACAAACCATCCTCCCAGCTTGCCCAGACCTCACAGGACTGGTACCATTTACAGCCTTTCCAGGATAATTCTGCTGGCTTATTGCACATGACAAAAAGAACCTGCAATCTATAAGTGCTGGCTTTGGAAAAGACACTCTGTGGTCTTTGGTGAGGCACAGAAATGCCAAGCAACCAGAGCTGCTCACAGGAGCAGAGGGACACATTGGGGCTTTCTCAGCTGCTTTGGAACAGCAATCCCAGCCCTTCCCAGCTCCAAAGGGCCAAGCCCCTTCCTCCCATCCCTCCCACCAGCCAAGGCACATCAGGAAAAAGGCAGAGGCAAATGCTTGAACAAGCAGTTGGAAGCAATTTATTCCCTTGTTTATGGAAACATTTTCCTAACAACCTTTAAAGAAAATTAATTAAAAATGGCTTAACTGTTTACCTGTTATGCCAGACTTCCTCCCCTTCCCACCTCCTGCTTGGCAGGATGACTTCTTTTCCTTTCCACAGCTCTGCTTCTCTGTCAGCCTCATTCCTGGCATGGCCTGCTCATGCCTTTTGGGTAGCCTGGCCCAGAGACCCAAACAGAGCTGAGATTTTAAATGCAAGAGTAATTTTTTAAACAATCCATATCTCAAAAATACACAGTCCCTTCATCTTTAAGCCTATGGGGAAATTCTCCAAGTATTTTCAGGAAGCATGAAGTCATCCAGGTCGAGCCACCTTTGGGAGTAAAATCTATAGCATAGCCTGAAAACAGAGCTGGTAATGGAATCTGTTTGTAACTTCAACTCCAGAAAGATAAAGCCTGTGTCCTGAAGGGTAGAGACTCCTTAGGGTGCCTATAAATAAGGAGCTGATGTCAGTGAAAAGCTGCTGTTATTACACTTTTATTTCCTGCTAACATTTGGACAGGGGTTGTATCAACCTCTTGACCTTGAATCTATATGAGCTGTACGATTTCCTTATGAGAACATTTCTTTTCAAAAGGCTTCCTCTGAAATTCTCTCTTGTGGGAGAAATTTATCTTCCCAATATGACAGCCTTCCTGATAGCTATCACAGAGGTCCCAGCCATGACTTCAGAGTGGGTTTGATTCCTCCCTGGCTTTCTCATCCTCAGCATCATGTCTTATTTGAGAAAGCAACTCCCTGTTCTGCAGCTGTTCTCCAAGCCCTCCAAGTTAAAGCAAACCTCTTTCCATTATTCTTTGGTTTCGTAGTGTGGATCCAAATTTAAATTAGACATCTGGAACAACACATAGAAATTTTGCTTGATGTTACATGTGTTTTGTTTCTTGTCCACTGTCTTTATTTAATATTATACTCAGGAGAACACAGCTTGATGCTGGTGCCATTTTCTCTTGCATTTCTCATTTATTTACCATATCTGCCCACCTCCTGTTTTGGCTGCACATAGAGGTGACACTTTGTGTCAGCTTCTGGGAAAGCTGCAGTAATTATTCGGAAGTGTGATCACATTAATTCTTCACCTAAGGTGCTATTTCTTTGTTCATTTTTTCTAAACATGGCTAAGGAGGTAACAGAGTCTTCAGGAAGGGAGGGCACATCATTATATCCAAGAACAATACCAAGGTTCTGAAGATCCCAAATAACACACAAAAGTTCTGTTTATTAAGACCTTTAGGCTACTCTGGTAGATAAAAGCCTTGGCTCTGTTTCTCATGGCTTTATCCACACCTCCTAACAAGGCTCTATAAAATGGGAGCTTACAATTGCAGCCTGCCTCAAACAGCTCTGTCACAACACACAGATAGAAATCAGGTATCTAAACAGTTCTGTACACACACAACTGATTGCTAATTAGGGATCTAATTGCCTTGATTTCAGTGCAGATATGGACACCTCTGTGCATCTGCCTTCAAGGATTCCCTTCCACGTACATTGCTTGTGAACCAGGAGACTGCTTTCACCCAGAGCCCTCCAAATTGTTCTGTGTGTCACTGAGACATTTATCATTTCCACTGCCTACACGGTGAGAGGAAGAAACTTCCTCACATCTTGCATAAATGTCACTGTGCCATTGCTCTGGATGTGGCAGGCAGCAGGGGAAGTTTTGCCTGGCAAAATCCTTATCCATGTGTACCTGAGTGGTGGGCCCCACAGCTGCACCATCCATAGCCCCATTCTCAAAGTCCTTACTGCCAAATCTCTCATCAAGCACGAGATCTTCAGCCTCACAGGAACAAGAGACAGCTACCCAAAGCTGTGCTATCACACTGGTATCCTGCTTATGTGAACATAGATGGTGTGTTCCAGAGGCTGCCTAAGGAAATGGGAAATTACAATTATTTTGATTATCAATTGGATTTGAGTTGATCATGTTTTGTGGTTTGGGTTTTTTTCTCTGTCAGCGGTCCCCAAAACCCTTTAAAGACACTAATGAACAAAACCTCAGATTAAATTTTACAAGCTGATAATTCTTCAAGTATTATTTTCCTTGTTTATAGACAATGCAATGGATACACAGAGAGGCAAAAAATCAAGCAGAAGTCTATGCTAGCATATATTCCAAAAATAAAGCAAACCAAGTTTTCCCTGCCATCAATAACAAGATATTCCTCCTCCTCCTTTGTACATTCTTATCTGACAAAACCAAGTAGAATGTATCTAATCCAAAGCCTGTAGCTCTTTATTTCATCCCTTGGTTTGTTTGCTCAGTGATTATCTTCTGTGCTCATTTGTGAGTACAGAGTCCACAGCAGAGACGGGGCAGAAACTGTCACTGGCTGTACAAGGCAGCTGTGAGGTGATAGGAAGAAGAAAAAGATGTAAAACTAAATAAATCAATTGAGAACCTGTCTAGTAGCACTCCTTGGCTCCCACCTCCTGCTTACAACCAACTGCAGATGCACATTAGCACTTCCTCTGCCTGGAACTCCTGAGCTGCTCAAACCACAAACACACCATGAGCTTTTAATACACCAATTAAATACCAACAATATGAGGGCCCAGTGACCACATAGCCAAGGCAAAGCATGTACATGTGATGAAAAGAGTCTAATTTGTCCCATTATTAATACCTGTACTTAATGTGGGGAAGGAGAGATGCCCACTGGAGACTGCCTCTAAAAATGGGCTGTAAATACAGGATAACATCATCCTGTGCAGCAGGATGAGATTTATTCTGCCTCACCTTATTTTCTCCTGAAGCACTCAATTGCTGCATCACCTGCTATCAGACAAAGCCAAAAGGTTGGGCAAACTTAGCTGAGGTTGTATTTAGCTTTTGCATCTAATAAAAGCCTTCACACTTGCACCTTGACTGTGTGAAAAGATCTACAGCAGACATAAAATTTATTAAAAGTTTGCTTTCTTATTTTCCCTGACAATGGCAAATCACACCTGCATTCCAAACTAAACAAGCACAAATTTCTAAATTAAAAAACCCAGTGTACCTTTTGGGTGTAAAAATCAGGAAACTGTTCCTTAGAGTACACAAGGAAAAATGCTCAGTACAGATATTTATCATATCTTGACACACCAGTATACTCCTTTAACACATAACTTTTACTCCCCAAGTAAGTTTAATAACAAAATGAGAGGAAAAGAAGAAAAGTGCAACAGAAAAGCACTGAAAGGGGACACACAGTATTTAATCTTCCCAGGTAAATTGCAAAGAGAACTATTCAATAGTTGTTTCTTCTTAAATCCATAGTGGATATCTGGGTATTTGTATGATGAACTGATGTATTTGTGTGATGAACTAGGTAGTCAGCAGGTTGGTTTTATTATCATGATTTTTATGTTGAGAACTCCTGAAAAGCTGCCTTGTTTTATCTGTGAGTGGCAGATTGGCACTCCAGCATTCTGTTGCCGTGGCAATTCCAGCATCAAACAGTAAGGAGATAAACAGGATCTTACACGTACTCATCCAGATCCCTACTTTGGGATATGTCATCCAGAGCAGTGTTCATTATCTACCCCAGGACACAGCTGCCTTACAGCTATGTTTCTGTGCACCCCCTACCCCACATTTGGTGAAGGTTTGTGCATTCAAGCTGAGACAGGATATTCAGGGTAACAGTTTGACAGTCTGAGCATCACAGACCTCTCAGGCACAGCAATAAAAGGCCAGCTTTAAAGAAATCTTTTGATACAGCTTTTTCCTTTTTACATGTCCCTGGCAAAAAAAAAAAAAAATAGAGAACAGGGTGATTTATGATCTCTTATTATAGACCTATCCCTCATTCCACCCTTAAACTGACTCATGCCTCTTAAGTAGATAACAGCATTAATAAACTGAAATTACATTTTGTTCTCTGTAAATTACAAAACAGAGAGTTTGGGTTTCTCTTTTACAAGATCAGTCAGTAACCTGAGGTCTTTGCTATAAGGAGTGGATAATTTTAAGTGGTTGCATTATGTGATGCAGGAATGAATGTTCCCTACAGATTTAACTTAATTTTTGCCAATGAATCAGAACCCTTTCTTTGTTAAGTACTTGAGGATGCCCAGCAGAACCTGCTGTTCCTGGAATTAAACTAATCAATGGATAACGTGGGCAAGAGGAAGGACAAAAAAACCCCATAAAATAATCATCTCATATTTTAGTTGTTTCCCTCTGCACATCAGTTTTAAAGGGGTAGAAAAGAGCTGACATGTCCAGTACTACTGGGAGCAAGATGAATTTGTGTCTTTGGAAGAGATTTTCAAGATAACCTATAGATTATATTCATGAAGATGCATATATTTCCATAGAGAAATGGAGCTAAATATAAATATTTATAAAATGTAAAAGTAGTCCAAGCTATTTTTTGCTACTACCTTAATACCATGGAAAAAAATAAGGAGGTTCAGAAGATATGTCAGATATTTATTTATTAAACTAGGAAGGAAGGTTCTCCTATGCCAGAACTAGGAAAAGAAATCCCATCTATGTCACTGCAACATTTTTTTTCCATCTGTTTACTAGCTTAGTGACTAAGCAGCATTGGTTCACTAGATTACCTTGAAAAAGAACCAGACAGGTAGGATGCACATTAAAATGCGTGCAATACGTAACGGAACAGGAGGCAAATCTGTTCCGTGCAACAGCGATGGAACATAATCCAGGAGGATTACTTCTCACTGTAGTTACCCAACTGTAATTCCGCTTCTCCAGTGCCACTGTGTGCAGGAAGAGAGCTTTGAATGACTACATGTTTGGTTTTGTGTGTGTGTGTGTGTTCCACCCCTGTGGTGTGCTGCAGGAGCACGGCATCCCGACAGGCATGGGCTACGCGGTGGCTCCGCACCACTCCGGGGTGTACCCGGTGCACGTGCAGCTCTACGAGGCCTGGAAGAAGGTGTGGCACATCAGGGTGACCAGCACAGAAGAGTACCCACACCTGAAACCTGCACGGTACAGACGGGGCTTCATCCACAATGGCATCATGGTACACTGCATTTCCATGTTCATAGCAATTGTTCTGCAGGGACCCCAAAGGGGGCTGCTTTTACTGAGTGCCTCAAGTGTCCCAGCACCCTTAAAATTCCCTGGGATCGAGCAGTATAAGGATGCCAAAAGAGTGCATTTGTTAGGCAGTTTAAAAGAGGGAAAAAAAGCAAGCCACACAGACTCAAGCAACTGCAGAAGTATTCCTTAGAAACTAAATGTGCTCATGGTCCCATCAACTACCAACCGAGTCATGGCTGCACTCTGCAAAATCATTAAACTGCCTAAGACCTCTGTTCCCAACTCTGCTTCATCTTTATGCATGAAAGGATTAGAAATCCATCACCTGGGAAGGTGAACAGGTGTAAGTAATCTCCTCCAGCACTTGTGCAAGGCTGAAGTTTCAGCTCTGCTCCTGAAATTCCCAGAGCCAGGACCGGGACACCTGCCTGTCTCTTACAGCCTGTGCACGTGAGCCAGGGAAGAGAAGGCTCCCTCCATGCACTTCAAAGTGCACAGAGGACAGGAAAACTTATCCAGTCCTTTGGCCTGTCCTTCCAGCCTGCTGCAAACCTCTGGATTGGGTGTGCTAACGTGAACTGACATCTATTCCAAGGGATGGTTTCAAGTCCCAAAAGCTGATCTGAATATTGCCTATGCTTACCAAGTCAAAATTGTGATCCCCTGAACAAGGCAGAGGGAGTGTCTCAAAACCACAACTCCCACAGAGTCCAATTACTACTGGAACAGACTCAAAATCAGCAGTGTTTTTTCAAATGCTCTACTAAACGTAGGTTTTGGTTGTTGTTTTAACTGAGTAAAAAATATAAAATATTGAATTGAATTAAGGAAAACAAAAGTCCTTCCCCAGGTGGATTATGTAGCTGCAATACCTGTAAGCTGCTGTTCTTTTGTTGCCAGGTGCTCCCTCGACAGACCTGTGGCCTTTTCACTCACACTATTTTTTACAAGGAATATCCTGGCGGTCCTCAGGAGCTGGACAAAAGTATCCGAGGAGGTGAACTCTTCCTCACCATTCTCCTGAATCCCGTAGGTACCTTCTTTTGCTTTTCTTGGATGTTCTGATTAACGGGAGGGAGGGAGGGAGTAAGGGAAGGAGATCAGGTTGGGAAATAAAAACCAGGACCACTTGCTCTGAGGTAACAAGCAGTTTAAGAAGGAAGGAGAAAAATGTCTTCTGCCAATTTTCAGCTACAACTGAATGTGCAATGATCTCCTGGAAAATGCATTAATTCAGCTCCTTATTGTTTCCCAGCCTGAAGCCAGGTCCCCCTGAGAGACTTGTCTGAGGCTGAAACTAACCCATGAGGGTAGAAAAACTGATCTTGTTCATTTTTTCCCTTTTTCTGTGAGCTTGGCTCCTCAGGCACTCCTCATAACGCTCAATGGAAACCCCAGGGCTCAGGCCTGCTATCATTGCTCCACCACCAGCTCCTAAAAATAGGTTTAGAGCTGCTAAAAAACTGCCTGGTGCCATTTCAGACAGGAGCCTAGAGGTGCAAGGAGGAAGGGAAAGAGCCAAAACCCCCCATATATAATTTATTTTTTCTTGCCATTGTCTCCCTCCTTCCCATTCCATCCAAACAAGCTGCACTAGGCACAAGATAAATATCCCTTGTCTTGCCAGGCAGCCTCATTTTTAGTGAGTGTAAAATGCAGTACTCATTGACTCCTCTGCAGAGCTAAAGAAACTTCAGGTGTAGCTGACTCTGAAATCCAGGTCACTTTTATTTAGACATCTAAATATAGATTTTTGGTATTCTACAGTTAGATGCTTGTGAGTGAACATTTTGGTTGGGTAAGTAAGTTGGTGTCCAAGTCGGATTCAGTGGTCTTGAAGAAAGGGGACATTTCTATCAGGAATTTTTCTATACCAAACCCATGACCCCTCATTTGAGAATAAAACAGATCTCTCTTCTTTATCCTGTCTTCCTGTTACTTGCAGTTCTCTCAGGCTGGCTTTTCTTCCCATATTTACCTTAAGTGTAGCTTGGAATTCACACTGAACTTTATCATACTTGGATGAATACCTGTGCATTTCCCACTTACATGAAGATTTGCTCAGATTTGGGCAATGCAGTAGCCTGCAGCAGAGCATGTAGAGGTCCTTACCCCATGAGCAATGCTTAGAACAGCCCAAATTCCTCAGCCAATCTATGTCCCAATAAATTGAGAGTGCAGTAGATATTAGTGGTGGTATTTGGAAAAGCTGCAATGATCAACTTGTGATTAAAAAGTTTTTCAGGAGGTTTATAGAAAATCTATCCCTTCCTCAGGTCATGGTTAGCAATTTCAGCAAATGTATTACAAATACTTATTAAGCTCAAATACCAAAAATGTTTGTGCTTCCATGAAGCAATACCACAGAGATGGTGAAATTAGAAAGTGCCCAAGGGACACTGCATTGGAATAAAGTTTGCAGAGAGATTGTCAAGGGGATCTTCTGATGGAATTTTTTTGAAATGGCTTCTACTGAATACTCTGTGGCTCAGAGAGATATTTTCACTTTCTAATTTATGAATCCTAAAGATGAGTCATGTCTGGCGGAGATGATTTAGTAGTAGGCAGAGGAGGGATAAATTCCACCAAGACAGACAGAAATCAAACCAACTTCCTTCGAGTTTTAATGAGGGTTACAAGAATCCCAGGCAGACCTTTCCAGAATCCAGCTAAGGCAGCAGGCTGCTCAAGCCTGCAGTTTGGGGTACTTACTCTTTGCATAAACACTTCAAAGCAGAGCTCATTAAAGTTAGTGAGGAAGGCTCAGCAAACAGACTGGGCTTGAAATAAACCCAAATAATGAAACTCTTTCAAAGGTATCAATCCAGCTCCCCTCTGAAGGGTTTCCTTCATTTGGAGGCTTAGAGCAATAACAAGGAGCTTTCAGATGTATGTATAAATAAGGAATACAAATACAGTTTGGGGCAGAAAATGAAATATTATCTTCTTGGACTTTTTGCTTTACTGTCTGATACAAGTAAGAAAAATTTCAGTTACAAGTTTCTTATCTCCCTTGCCAGACCAAAGCTGGATGTTCAGAGTTAAGTTATAATCATCTTTGATGTTATTTACTGTGTGGTTTGACAAACATCAAAACCCTATTAGTCGCTAAATCTTAATTAGGACAGACCTCCCAAAAGCTGTAGCATCAGCACTTACACAGCAGCAGTGAAAAGAGAGCAGCAAAACCACCACAACTCACTAGAAAGAAGAGAAGAGGAAAAAATGACATCTAAAACTTCAACCAAAATGTAAAAAAGCTTTACAAAACTCATTTTATGCCCAGTCTAAGCTTGGTAGCAAAATAAAACTTGTCCAAAGACTAAGATTCTTGTGACAGCAGAAGTATCTCTATTAAGATCATAAGCCAAGAAAACACATTATTACTCAAAAAAGTACATGGCTACTCATGACATATCTTCAGAGCCAGGGATGCAATACTAAAGAGCATCAGACAAGAAGAACACCTTGTCCTTAATAGGAATATAACACTACCCAGCTATGTAAATATGTTAGAAAATTCTCTGGTTCTAATCAGCATTGTGAAAAAATAATTAGGTTTTCTGCAGGTGTGTAGCATTTCACAGCTCCAGCAGCAGAAGCAAAGTCAGCCTGAAACTCGTAAAAATTTATTTTCCATTTAAAACCATTTTGAACAGCATCATGTAATTTTTTCTATTCCTAAACCTCTCCAATTCTTGACTACTTTTTACAGTGCTTTGAGGTGCTTTCAAAGATTTTTTTTAACATTTGCTTCATTGGGTTATATAAGATGAAAAAAAAAAAACTTATGGCATTTCAAGGAGTTCAACATTTCAGTTATTTTCAGACTTTTTAAAATTCTACCTCTCATTATTTGCTTAGCTTAATTGTGCTTTAGAATAACTTTTTCTTCTCAGAGAGTATGTTCTTAAAATCTCCCTTCCTCGTTATTGACTTCACCAGTGCTGTGCCACATTCCTCTCCTTTTAAACCTCTTCCCATCAACTCTCCAGGCACTTCTGGTTTTGCCACACTCCATGAAGACAAGTTAACCAGCAGTAAAACCAGCCTGCTTTAAAGTGCCTGCTTTTTTTTGCAAAAGGAGTTTGGTGTAGAAGCTGTGGTGTGCCCAAGGTATTTTCCAAGGATCCCAGCATCTGCTATCAGGACCAAACAGAGAGCAGGAAGTAGAGAAAATGGGATGAACAGAGCAAATCCCTTACTTTGCTTCCATGTAACCCATGAAAATTCAGAAGTAAAAGCAACCCATTTGGAACATACAGTCCCCTAAACTGAAATGCTTTCAGCAGCAAAAGAGATTTCTCACAGGAGAAGTTAGAGAACTCCATTGGAGTTGAAGTTTTCAGGGGGAATTTTCCACATCCAAATGTCAGGCTCGAAACCAAGTGGGTTCTGTGACCGCTGCCCTTCATTCAGTCTCCCGGGAAAAGCAGTGACATGTTTAATGCTTTTACAAACTGTTCTATTTATCACCTCTTCAGCATCCACAAGGTCTCCCACTATCTGTTTGATAGCTCCTCTCCTTTCCTCCCCTGCTCCACAGGCCATAAACAACAGCCATAAACATTTAACAGCCAAGATAAGCTAATAAATACAGCCCTAAATATTATTGCCTCTACAAACAACAGCGAGAGAGTCATTTCTCCTAAAAAAACCACCTCTTTAAAGCAGAGAGCTTTTTATTAAGGCAGCAAGTGACAGCACAAAAGGCACCTCAGTGGAACACTACAGCAAAAATCAGTGCATGGGGCTTTGAGAAGCAGCAACACCCACTGGCCTGGTTGAGCAGTCAGTCAGTTGGATTTATTTCCCATTACCTGTTCACCTTGAAAAGCTTTTGGATAACCCAGAATCCTGCCACCCCTTTCCTGCAGCACCCTTCCTACTCTTCCTTTCTCTCCTTGTTACACAGGAATTTGCCTGGGCTGACTCTTCCTTTCCCCTTCCTCTCACAGGGTGTTTTTATTCCATCTCCCACTGACTCTTTTCCAGAGTTCCACCATAAAAACGGCTACAACTCTTTTTTATCCATATTTCTATATATATATAACCCTCTCTACTCTAGATTTACACCTGCCTCACCACACAGGATCTAGAGTCAGGCATACCCTGCAAAACATTTGGCCCACGAACCCAACCAAGTGTCACGTATTTGCAACTGACAGATCAGGTTAAAAATGGAAAAGCAGCAGAAAAAGGGAGAAGTTAAACACTTCTTCAGGCTTCTCTTCCCACTTCAATCAAACACCCCTAAGAAGCTTTAACCAGAGGTGAAACGTGGCAGATGAATTTCAGGAAGATTAGCTTTTTTTTGCAGGAATTTGGTTGTGGAGAGCCAAATCAGACTCGTGATTGAAAGGTAACTTTGAACTCCCCTCGGCAGAAGCTACAGGCAGCCCATAATAATGTACATTATTATTCCAGCTCCCTCGGAAGTGGCATGGGATGCTTTTAATTCTGAAGGCCACTTAAAGGCATTTCCATTTTTAAACTCTCACCGTGACTAAAGGGTTATTGCTCATTTCCAGCCTGTTAGATCTACATTCTCCACGTCCCGCATGTGCCACACTTGGAAGATTTTGTTCTTGTTCCCTGCTCTCTCTCATCACAGAGACAGAGGAGAAGCACACATTATTGCTTCAGAATATTAAAAGTAAATGCAGAGAGGGGTTAATTTATACCTTCCACAAGAGATTTGGGAATGTTATTATGGAACATCTTGAGTGTTGATAATATTTTCTTTTTATTTGCTTTGTTTCTCTGAGCACAGCTATAGAAAGAATAAAAAATAACCTTGGGCATTGTAGGAAATGTGCTGCAATCCAAAAGTAATTCACAGCACAGTTCTGCTGAGGGCCCTGTGAACTGAGCATCTCAGCACATTTTGGGCACAGAGAAATGCAGGCAGGCAACCTCCCCAGTAAAAAATGTCAATATTTGTGGAGCTGCAATTATCAGGGTATAGCTCACAGGGACAGACGTGTCCCTCTCCAACCTGACAAGAGGGAAAGGGTCATTCTAGCAAATTAAAAGGGAGTTTTGTTAACAAGTTCAGCAGAATTTATCTTAATGGTCATAAACACACCAAATCAAGCCAGACCTTCCTCACGTTTTTGAGTCTTTTTCCCCCTTGGTAAATCATTATTTTTCCCCCTCATCCCACATGGCTGCACAGAGCTATTACAGGGAAATATCCCATGGAAACTCAAGCCTTCAGCAGCATATTTAGAAACTAATTAGCTTGAAACACAGAGCATGAGGAAAACGTTTCAAGGATGGCACATCTCCTTTCCTTCTTTCATGACATTTTCCTGCTTTATGAAAGCTACTGCTCCACTCCACACGTTTTGATATTTTACCAGAATTCCTTCCCAGCAAGTTGGGTGATGGCAGAAATAGCAGTAACTGTGTGTCAACAAGGGGGTATTGGGGAAACAATCCGTTACCTTCATGCACACACCATGCAATAATTTATTCAAGTGTCAGGAGCAAGCCTTTCAGGTGAAAACAAGCTGACTCAGAACTCTCTGATTATTGAAAATGAATCCTTAATAGAAGTAAATGGACAAGAACAAAATTTCCTCGCTGTGTTCGCCGTTCAAAATTAATTGGAAAGCGGCTGATTTGAGAATATTATATCCTCTAGTGAACTGAAAATGCTGCTTTTTTTTTTTTCTCTGAAACCAAGAGTGGAGAATTAAATTAACTCTGAGGTTTGTTTGCTCAGAGTAGGCCACCAAACTGGATTAATTAATCATCATTTATGAACACTCTATAATCCAGAGCAGTCAGAAAACTGCTAAGATAGCAACATGACAGTAGAACTGTTATAAAAACAAATGATAAATTTCCTGCATCTCCAACCTATATCAACTTGCCAGGCATTTCAAAACAAAATATCCTGGTGAAAATTCCTAGTATTTATAGGAGTGCTCAGAATAATTTACACTTGTTCTGTAACTTGGTGTACAGGGTCCTGGGCAGTCATTTCCATGAGGAATGCCAGGATTGCATTTCCTTCCTCCACCTGGAGATTACAGACTGTCATGAGAAGGATAAAAGACATAATTCATCCCATGATCTCAAGCACAGTTAGAAGCAGATCTTAATTTACCACATCTCTAAGGAGAAATGGCAGAGAAACTGTCATTTATGGGCACTTATCCAAACTCATCTTCATTTGGGCTTCTTTTTGCCTGGATGTCCCTTGTCCTCCATAGCTCTGCTTCATGTTCAGCCTGACCTAAGCCAACAGTGCCCAAAAACCATTTCAGTCTGCTTTTTTTCCTGAATTTGAACTTGAGTTTATTCTTGAGTCTGAGCTGAATAAATTTATTTATTTTCTTCTTAGAGAGAGTTTATAGTCTAAGGAAGTCTTCTCAATGAGAAAACACAGATGGCAAGAAAACAAATTCCTGTATAATGAATTTCACTAGAAAACGGAAATAACAAGAGCATTGAATTGCTGTAGACTTCTGCAAAGGCTTCCTGGGGCCCACAGATGTGAGTGGCAGCAGTGCATTTGGGCAGGATTCATTCAGCTTTGGCCACAATTAGCTGTGCTGCTGATCACTTACACCAGTGTGACAAATGAACAGCCATAAAACATCCATTCAGATTTTCCACCCTCATGCAGCTCCACACCAATTGCACAAATTCATCAAAAGCAGCAGTTATTTTTTCACAGCCTCTGAACACATGTGCTAAGAGTAAAAAGAACTAAAAAAACCCCTTTTTTCCTAATTGCAGGCTTTGGGGGAAAATGAGATATACAACTAATATACATATAACTAATGGATTAGAACCTCCAAACCAGTTTTCTTCATCTGGGACACCACGCACCTGTGGTGTTAAAAATGACCTGGGGAACAGTGGCTGTCTTGGAATGTGCTCATGATTTAGCCTTTATTTTAGAAGCAAAACTTGGAGAGATAATAGAAAAAAAATAAAATATCAAACCTAGCAACTCTATTCTCAGAAGGGAAGGAACAAGACACAGGATTGTTCTGTCAATAATAAGGAATTCATTTAATCCTGCCAACTAAACAATGGAAAAGTAGAAAGCGTTCCCGGGTAAATGAGAAACAATTTTGCTCTTTCAGTAGGGAATTTTAAAACAACATAGAGGCTCTACAGCATTTGTACAGCTGTCCCAGGGCCACTTCCCAGCACTGATGGACAGCAGCTTCCACTCCCACCCTGGGAGCACTTGGGGTGGAGAGCAGGCACGGTAATGAACATGGGCACAGGAAATAAAATGCCATTCAAGGGTTTTGTTTCCCCTTCAATCAAAGACAAAAATGTTTCTGTCCAAACACTGACTTCGTTGCTTTCTTTAGAGATATTATATTTGGAAAATATTTGATTATCCTGTCAAGAACATTAAAGTATAAACAGATGTGCAGAGTGGAAAGAGAGGAAGAAAGCGATTTTCAGGCATATAAATGATTTTGCTTCAGCAGCAGAAGGGTCATGAATATGAATAGTGCTGAATTCTAGAGAAGCTATTTGTCATTATTAAAATTAGTGCTTTGTCAACACAAAAATCTCCCTCCCAGCTTCCTCCTAGGCGCACAAAGAGCTGCATTAGGGGATTCATTATCAGGGAACGGGGCTGTGGCTCAGGAGGGACAAGCCTGTGATCCAGACCGGGACTGGGGTAGGAGAGGGATGAGCCGCTCCTGCAAGCGGCAGTGCCTGGCCAGCCTGGCGCGTAGCTGCCGGGAGTTAGCGCATGAAAACCTGGCAGCTCTGCATTCCACAGCCCTGCCATCCCATTTGCACAGAAATCCAAGGGGCTGCCATCCCACATCCCGTTCCGGGACTCTGCGCTCGGATTTTCCTGGGCACGGTGGAAAAGCGCGGAGGAGCAGAACTCATTTTGGTGGGAGAGGAGCCGAGCAGTAAATGCACTTCACACTCCTGCAGGAACTCCACAGATTGCCCGGCACGGCTGTCATGCACAGGGCACAGCTACGCCCCTTGCATTAATTCCTCCCTTCTGGCAAATCTTATTAAGGGGTGAGGAGACAAGGAAAAAAGCCGCTAAAGACAGGAAGCATCAATTTCCTCTCAGAACAGCGGAATTCCCACATGGCACCCATCTCTGGCTCCTGGGCTTTCCAGCAATGGGCCAGGGCCAAACAAGCAGCAGGAGGAAAGGACTAAAAGGGAACATTGATCCTATTTAATTATGGAGTGGCTGAGAGGATGAGGTGGAACACATTTATACCTAAGTTTGCTAATGGATTTTTTCATTGCAAGTGCTTGATCGATGGACAGGGAGAGTTTCAGATATCAGCAGAAAGGAATTAGCCAATATTTTATTCCCAACACGGGATTGCCATCCTTGAGATTGTGTTGCACTTCAGCTGTGCCCTCCAGAGGCAGGTGGCTAATCTTTGAACAAACTTTTAGCTAAAGCTGTGCTAAGTTTGGCAATTACAGATGGTAAAAGGCTCTTTATTCTGCATTAATAGGGCTGTGCATCCAGAGCAAGCACACAAACTCTGGGTACAGAATGCAGTTTCAATGAACTGCAATAATTGGTTTATATTCCAGTATTTTTAAGCCTTTTTTTTCCTCTGTACTAGCTACTGTAGGTTTCATTTTCTATGTAACACAAGCCTGCATTCCACGTAGAGAAAACACTGTATATCTAAATTCTAGATATGAGGTGAAATAGCCCTAGAAACAAAAACCACTTAGTGAAATGGTATGATGGTCCTGCCATTAGTTTACAAACAATCTGACATCACCCATGCTCTAAACATGAATAGTTAAAACCTAGCACCTTTCATCCCAGTGATTTGGAGATAGATGGCAAAGAAATAAAACCAGTTTAATCCCATGAATAATCATGCATCATATCTGGGGGTTTTTCACTTCCAAAAAGACCAACAGAGCAAAAGAAGTCAAAAGAGATGTCCAAGATCTTTTGACTCCATGAAGAGTGATTAATTGGATCTTTTAAATTGGTTTGCAGCCTAATGAAACTACTAGAATAAGCTAATACTCATCTCCTACAAGTACATTTTAACATTAAAAACAATCTCATCCATTTTCAAGTGTAAACAAAGCACAAAGAGCGCACAGATTTACTTGCATACTTCATTTGCTGCAATAATATTAAATGTCATTGGCAGACCCTTTAGCACTCATCAAACAAACACTCCAGAGACGAGCTGATATTCTCCATCAACATTTCCTACCAGTGTTTTTCTTTTCATCACTTTAAAACAGTTTGCAGGAAGAACTTTTCACATTTGCAGGAGTTGAACTAGCAAGGATCTGTTTCTGTTGGCTGGGGGTTTATTTTGTGAGGAAAGGATGATTTATTAGCTTCCTGATAAGTTTCTGGGGTAGTACATAGAGATGTGCACCAAGTTCAGGATAATTTTAAGATTCACTCTGTCTGTGTGAAATACTTGGGGTCATAAAATGCACAGGCAGGCACTGGAATCCACCAAATCAATCCACAGAAAAAACCAACTTGTACAGTTTCCAATCTCTGTTTAGCCAAGGCCCAGAGCAGAATAAAAGCGAAGAATAAATTACCTCTTGTGGCCTAAAGTGTGCAGAATGCAAACCCACTGCAGAGGGGCCATGAGGGACACTTTCTTCTAAGCTCCATCTGTCTCTCCCTTGGAGGAGTACTAAAAGCCTTGTTAATAATTTAACAAACTAATGGACACATTTTCAGACTCTGGGAGCTAATGGTTAAAGAAGCATCACCTTGGCACAGCAAGGGGGTGAGAGTGGCAATTGGTGGCTTCTTATCCCCTGATGTGCTAGAGACAAGGCTGGGACAACAGAGCAGGAATCTGCTGGAGGGAAAGCTTTGTGTCCAGGTGGATCAGTGCTAAAAACCTTCCTGAGACACACACACAGAGGGATTTCAGAGCATATCTGACCCACACACCAAAGAAGTGCTGCCTGAACACTGTCCCCCATGCCTGGGTTGTGCAAGGCATCACTCAAACCACACCCAGCAGCCCTCCAGCACATTAATTCAACTAATTCTGAATTCAAAACCTCAAAATTCACTAACCTGAAATGACTCCTGTAGCAGCTTTCAAAGGAAGAAGGTGCAGCTGTTCTGCACCTTTTATAAACTCCTCCCCATTTCTAATCATCCAAAGCGAGGCTCACCTGGACACAATTATCTCTGCAAAGCAAAACATTTACCTGGCACTCAGGTGTCCTCACTGTCCACAGCTCATTTCTGCAGCATGAGGTGCTCCACCCCCAAAGTCTGTAATCAAATTTCACTGCCAGTCCATCCCATCTCAGGTCAATGCACTGACTAAAACAGCCAAGTGGCAACATTCAGTTTGGTGCCATCTTCATAAAAGTAAATAATGACAGTCTACAGGTAAACCAGCCACAAACATTAGTTTAATCACCTCGTGGAAAGAAAGTGTTGGGAAATACATTTGTCACATTATACTTACAAAATCTCTTTATCTCTCTGAAATAAGTCATGAGATCTACAAGGCAGTGGCCACTTAAAGGCTGATAAAAAACCCAGAAGTTATATCAGCTTTAAGGAGAAAAAAAAAAAAGACAGAGATAGTTATCTGAGATACCACCATTCACAAAGCCTGGGAGTGTTTCTGTGTCAGAATTGATCCCCCTACTTACAGCCATGCTATTCTAGGCAAAGCAGCCAGCACTGGGGGGAAACAGCATATTGGGTTTTTGATGTGCTATGGCTGAAAGGCTCCTCTTGCCCCCAGATCAGCATTTTCATGACCCACCTGTCCAACTACGGCAACGACCGCCTGGGCCTGTACACCTTTGCCAACCTTGCCAGCTTTGTCAAGAGCTCCACAAACCTGAAGCTGCAGACGCTGCCCCCCGTGCAGCTGGCTCACAAGTACTTCGAGCTCTTCCCCGAGCAGACAGACCCTCTCTGGCAGGTAAAGCCACCTCCTCTTCCTCCTCCAGCTGCAATCAGCCCGTTGGAACAAGCATCTTTCCTCTAAAAAGCCTTTTTTAAGCATGGCAATTTAATGGTTACATGTACCTGTGTCTTCTCTGAGCCGGATACCATGAGCCACACTGTGCTTTTGGCTACGCTGGCATAAATCCAGGGTGGCACCAAGGAAACCTGTGCAGTTATTTAGGGCTTACACTGGCAAAAAGGTGCAGAAAATTTCCCCTATTATTTTTGGCCCAGCTACACAGGAAGCATAAATCTATAATAATTCCACTGGGCTGCAGCAATTCCCATCAGCTGATGATTTTCCCTGTCATATTTTGTTAATTTTATTCACCAGCAAAGTGTATCCTGTATTACCAGTCCACACTATGGAAAAGCAGAATCTCTATGATAACTGCTTTGAAGAGCAGCCAGTCCCAGCCTCTTCTGCAGGGCCTTTTGTTCACAGGTTTTTATTTTGCATTCATAGGTAGTAGAAAGATAAGGAGATGAATAATATCCCACATTTCTATTTAGTCCTTCCCTTTTGCATTCTCACGTAAATTAAAATTGGCACTAAGCCCCATGCATCCAAAACCATTCTGACAGCTCAAAAAGTAATGCCTCGAAGCTATTCAGAGGTTTCCATTCTAACCTCAGACGGAAATGTGATTAAATCAATGTTTCAATCTTTTTTTTCCCTTCTTTTTCTTTTCTGCTACTGACTGAACCTAGTCCTCAGTCATTCAAAACCATTGTACACACACTGTGGGATTTACTACTCAGTGTAGGGCTCTGGCAGTAGTGCATAACACTGAGACCCTGCAAAGATTTCAGACCCCCAGTGTGATGTCCACAACCACCTTTCCTCCTTCAGAACCCGTGTGACGATAAACGACACAGGGATATTTGGTCCAGAGACAAAACTTGCGACCACCTGCCCAAATTCCTGGTGATAGGACCCCAGAAAACAGGTAAGAAGCACAAACAGAGCTTTTAAAAAGTTTCTACAAGGTCAAAGGTGCTTTTTTTTAATAATATTTCCTAATGGCATCTCTTTTTGTTGTCATAGGAACAACAGCCCTTTATTTATTCCTTCTGATGCACCCGTCCATTATTAGCAATCTCCCCAGTCCAAAAACTTTTGAGGAAGTTCAATTCTTCAACGGCAACAACTATCACAAGGGAATTGACTGGTAAGAAGAATGACAAAAACGAGGTGTTCATTCTTAATACATGGAAAATCACAGGGGAGCAGCTCCAGGAGCGAGTGTGACATCGCCTTAATTACTGCATGAATTCGTTATGCTTGAAATTATCAGACAGAAAGAGAATCTAATTGGTAATGATGGGACATTTAATCAAGCCCCTAATTTTGTTTAGATATTGCAGTAAGAATTTTCTGAGTTTTCACACAAATGAATGCAAGAGGCAGCTCTGTCATGAGTTCTGTCTTCATGCTGAATAACATCTCTGTCTTGTCATAGCTGTAGCTGCACTCACTTATGCTCTGTTCCTTCCAAAGTGGCTTTTCATGAAGTAAGGTTCCATTTATCTCTTCACGAGAATCCATCCAATCAATTTTAAATGGAAAGGACCATTCAAAGCCAAAACTCAAATCTTGCATTCTGAAAGCATCCAAAAGCAAAGATATGTCAGTTCCAAAATGAAGTACTTCAACAATGTTAAAATTAAACAGTTTGACATTTAAATGTTGACATTAAATGTTGACATTTTGAAGCTTTTCCCATTTTTTTACTGCAGCTAAAACTGAACTCACTACAGACTGGTGAAAGATATCCCTTTGACACTGAAGTTATTAGCAAAAATCCCATCCATCACAGGAAAAACCTAATTACCAGACTTCATGAGGGCTTTAGCTATTACCAGCACCACCTAAGAGCCAAGATGCATTCCCATTATTCCAGTCTGGGCTGAGCTGAGAAATTCAATTTTGCTCCTTGAGAATTATATCTGAAAATTCACCTTCTCAGCCACCATGAGATGGGAAGCACGGGGCCATGACCCTTTTGTGCTACTGCTAATTCTAACAAGTCTCTTCCCCTCCCAGGTACATGGATTTCTTCCCCACTCCTTCCAACATCACCACTGACTTCCTCTTTGAGAAAAGTGCCAACTATTTCCATTCAGAGGAAGCTCCCAAGAGAGCTGCTTCCCTCATCCCCAAGGCCAAGATCATCACCATCCTCATCGACCCGTCCGACCGCGCCTATTCCTGGTACCAGGTACGCAGTTCTTTGCCTCTAGGGATGCACAGTGGAACCAGTGGCAGGGGATGGTGGCCAGCATCACTGGGAATCTGTGTCCTTGGGCAAATAATTGGAGTTACTGCACAGCATCGGCACCGTGGGGAAGCAGGAGGATGCTGGATGCCAGCTTTTGCAGTTGGCGCCTGTGACACCGGTGTCAGAAATGATGAAGCTTCCCAGCACAGAGCTGCCACCAGCTGGAAACAAACAGTTTAATCTCAATTACAGCTGACAGGGCAGAGGGGGAGAGCAGTGCTCCTCGCCCAGGGACACACAGGCAAGAGCAGCGTGGCCCAGCCAGGGAATCAGAGCTCTTGATGCTGAGGATCTGAGCCCACATCCCTTCCCCCAGCACGTAAGCTCAGCAATGTGCAGCAGTGCCCAAACGGACCCAGTGCCTCCTGAAGTTTCCAAGGAGTTAAAAAGAGCTGTGTCTGGAGACACTGGCTTTTTTCTGTCCTTGGAAACAAAAGCAAGCCTGTTGTTTCCCCCTGGAAACTCCAAGATGCTCTTCCTTGCCTTTTCCTGAGCACACACCCTTTAGTAACAAAACCTGCACTGTTTAAAAATTCTATTTGTAGAGAAATGCATAAGCATGCTTGTGAAATATGGCACAGGTGTACACATAAAGGAAACACTAAATGCAGTGTTAAAATAGACTGAGATTAATAATGTTGGAATAAGCATGAAATACATAATTTCTGATACTGCCAGGAAGTTCTACCAGGAATAAAAGCATGGCCAGGGGCTGCAGTTTGCACCCATGTAATATCACATTGGCAGCTTTACAGCTGCCAAGGCAAAGCAGTAAAACTCCTCACTCCCCAGGGGAGCCTGGACTGAACGGTGTCCCCGCCCTGCTTCCTTGGCTCCCATCCCTCTCCTGCCTGGCAGAGGTGGCACTGAGGGGGAAGCAAAGGCTGCCAGCACAGCCCTCCTGGCAGCTCCCGCACGATTTCAGGCTTCATCTCCAGCATCCTTGTGAAAAGTATTTCAATATCTCCCCCCAGCACCAGCGCTCCCACGAGGACCCCGCTGCCCTGAAATTCAACTTTTACGAGGTGATCACGGGCAGCCCCCGGGCGCCGCCGGAGATGCGGGCGCTGCAGCGGCGCTGCCTCACTCCCGGCTGGTACGCGCTGCACATCCAGAGGTGGCTCTCGCACTTCCCTCCCTCCCAGGTAAGGCCAGGCCGGGCCCCACGCGGCTCACTGAGCCCTGGCAGGGCCAAAGGAGTCCCCAGGGCTGCTACAGCCCGAGAGAGCTGCAGCTGCAGCAGGAGACGGCATGGCAAATTCATTTAGAAAATGCCAGAGCTGCTTCTAAGAAGGAATTTCATCCCGCTTCCCACGCAGTCCCTACCATAAAAATCTTCACTTTTATTTGATCCTGATATGGAATTGGCCTTTCTCAGGGCTGGAGCATAGATTCCTTCTTTTGGCCCCTCCTTCAGATATTTCGTTGAGTTGTCTTTTATAACCTTTGCCATGAAAAATTTACCTGAACACATAGATCTAAAGAATATTTCCATTGCTGAAGTAACAATAATAAAATAAGCTGAAGGAAACATTTTAGTAGTACAAAGTACATGCATGGGCGCTCTATGCAAGGACATGGTCATGTCAGTTCATATCTGCCCCTACTGTAAGACAAAGCTGTAAAAGGCTGTTCCATGAGTGAGCAGATGAACAAGGATCCCCAGAGACTGCTCTGGGTGGGACAGAATTTTGCTGAAAGGAGGCAGAGCTGAGTGTTGTCTACTTTCTCAGAGACCTGGGGGAGAATAAACAACAAAAAGAACTAGCTCTGCCTTTTTGCAATCCTCATTTTTCTTTTCATACAGCCTCAGCTGTACTACAGGGAGGAGAAGCAGGTCAACCCCATTTCCAGGAGGAGGGAGAAAATCACAGTTAGTCATTTACTTCCTCCTTTCATCTCTGGCCTTTCTACTCCTTCATAAATGGGGAGGGAGTCCTGCCCAGAGCTGCTGAGCTGGCAGCAAGGGCAGTGTTGCCCTGGGAGCAAACAGGCCACATCTCCTCACCCACCTCAACTTATTCCTCCAAAGGAGATGGGGATATCCTGGCAAACTCTGAGCATGCAGAGGGTGCTGAGCATCCCATGCCCTGTTCCCTGGTGTCCTCCTCTGCTCTCACCTGGAGCTGCTGCCTTCTCTCCTCAAGATTTCCCACAGACACATCATAGACCTCAACAATATTTTACATTCTTTCCTTATCTCTTCTTCTCAGAATTGTCTGAGACTCAGGTTTGGCTTGGGAGGTTTAACTCCTGCATTTGAACAAGGTGCACACACAGAGTTACAAGGTGCCCACCTATGTAAATTCAACTCAATAAAAGAAAAAGTAAACCTAAAAAGGAGTTCATCCATATGAATGTTTTTAGCACTGTACAAAATCACGTGCTAATTTAAATCCACGTGGTCACAGAAGTGACATTTGTGACAGTGTACTTTGTGCCACATTTACCCCTGCAGTTGCTCATTATTGATGGACAGCAGCTGAGAAGCGACCCTGCTACAGTGATGGATGAAGTGCAGAAGTTTCTGGGAGTCTCTCCTCATTATAATTACTCTGAAGCCCTAACGTGAGTGTATTCCTTCTTTTATCTGCCCCGTGGGATCCCAGGGCACATCCCCTTCCACCAGGGTCCCTTGATTATTAATTACAAACGGACAACACATCAGCACAACGATAAGTTTGAGGTTCTCTTCCATCAGACTCCAGGAGCTGAAGCTGGAGTGTCAGGTGGGGAAGGTTTGGCTTAAGTGTTTTTATCATTCCAGTAGGAGCCTGGTGGCAGAGGTTGGGTTAGAAGCACTCATTCCCTAATCCCATTTTCCTGTCTGGATTTCCATGTACGGCTGAGACTCCTGCAGAGGTAGGAGTAGGCTGAATTCCCCCCTCCCCTCTTAGTCCAGCAGAAAATTGTAAGAAGCTTTTGTTCTGAGCCTCTCTGTGTGAGGAGCATCATCTCCTTACAGCCCCAGCCCTGGGATAGCTGTGGGCTGGGAATCCTGCCACTGCTTTTCCAAGTCCCTGTGCAAGCAGAGAGCACATGGAGTGGGAAGCAAAAAAGCCTCTACTTCACCTTCCCTGCAGGCTGCTCCTGAGGGAAACACAACCATGGACTTTGCAACTGCCCCACACTGCTCCTCTCTGCTTGCAGTTACCATTTATTTAATGTTTCCTCTCCTGGGAGGGTTCAGCTTATTTATGTCAGAGGTTCAAAGTAAGACTTCAGTGCTTAAGAAAGTTGCTCCGCCAAAACCTTTTTCTAGGGGAAGAATTTTGGATTTCAGAACGCAATTTTTTAAGCCACTGATTTCCAAAGCGGATGGAGGGGAGGAGGAGTCTGATCACAGAGCTGAGCTATTGATGTTTGAACAACTCACAACTGCACATCTGTAGTGCCTTCTGCTGGGTTTTTAAAATCCACACCCACAGACATACATCTTCCTTTCTGGAACTAAATTAAAGTCAGTGGAGTCGCACAGCATGAAGAAATTTGGCCTCTCATACTGGTTTGGACAGGAAAAATGGATTGTAAACAGATCCATAAAATTATGCACTCCCTGTTTAGAGGCATCAAGAATGCAAATGTGCTGTGGAAGCAGACACTTCTGCACGGATTTGGGATGGAAGGGGAAAATGCATTAAAGTATGTAGCTGCTTTCTGGTAGGGCTGGTTGAAGGGGGAAGGATTGCACAGGATTGTTCCTAGTCATTACTGCCTAACAACTGCACACCACACATTTTTAAAGGTGTCAGGAAGCAGCCTAAGGACCCAGTCCTGTGAACAGCACTGAGCAACAAGTCCATCACCCCGAGTAATTATGTGAAAGTCTTGCAGGAGAGTAAAATCAACCCAGGCAGAAGGGAGGCCATCCAGAGCCCTCCAGGGAGGGGAGCAGAGGGGACACAGAGGCAGGGCTGGAGGAAAACACAAGGTGAGAGGAGTGTGCTTAGGAAAATGTTCTCCCTTGGAGGGCTGCTACGTTCTGCCAGAGAGTGAGAGAAAGATCCTCCTTGTGGCATTGCTTGGCTCTGCCCTCGCAGGCATTCCCTGCCTCTGGCATCAGGTACTGCCTTCCCAAAACTCTGCCTCTCCCCCAGGCTTACTCTGCAGGGAAGGGAAGATAACCAGGCCTCCAAAGATCCCTGCTGACAGCTCTAAAACGCTCCCCTGCAGCTTTAGCCTTAGGGCTATCACTATTTTTAAATAAATACTTCCTCTGTGCCCAATTACATTTACAGAAGCCCTGAGTGTTCTGTGATTTCTGAACGCAGAGGGTTGAATTCAGCCCGAACTGTCTCAGCCTCTTTTCCCCTTCCCAGATTTGCACATCCTTTTCATAATGTTCAATAAGCTCCTTCTGAGGCAGAAATATTGTTTGGGGCATAGTTTTGCAGTTTCCCTTTTACCCAGCACATGATATTGCTGCTCCTCTTGGGAAATTAATGCCAGGCAGCTAAAACATTTCACCATGCAAGGAGCAGATGGGAAAGGCCAAAGCAGAAATGAATCTATCATCAATATACCCATTTAATCAATGATTTATTTGTTTTTAATTGATACAGCTACAGAGACAATTTGGGAAACAAAGGTCAGGCCTGCATTAATAGGCTGGGCAAGAAAAAGCCCACGCAGAAGGTTCACCCTTCTCCTGAAACTCATTCACTTCTGCAAATTGCAGGTGCACCCATGTTGTATGGACAGAGCAGGGGCAGGAAGGTGGTGTGTAACTAATTAACTCCATGTCCCAGCCAATTATCCTTCATCCTCCTCAAACATCTGCTGAGCAGCAGGAATGTGCAGTGTCTGGATGTTTTATGCCTGCTGCAAGTCCCATAGCAGTAAATCCCAAACTTAACTCCACATGCTGTTTGTTCCTCAGCCAGTGTGTGTTTCCAAGCCTTAATCTAAACCTCTTCTATCTCTGCATTTCAGACATCACAATCAAATTGCATGTTTCAGATAAGGGCTGCTAAGACAGTGTTTATGCTACAATGACATCCTAGGAATGAAAATGGTATTTAGATGCAGTGATAGGGAGCAGCCAGCTTCTCAGTCAGGTTAAATCATCAGCACCCAACCAGCGCTTCCTTAGGAGAGCTGCAGATCAGCACCTCACCCTGCGTGCTGGACAGATGGAACAGAAATTAGCCAGGGCAGGTAGAGCACAGTGGGAAAAACTTCCTGCCTTCAAGCACTTCCACGGCAGATTTGTGGGAAAAAATCAATCTCTGGAGTTTACACAGGAGAGGAAAGGTGTTTCCCACTCTGTCCTCAGAATTCCAGTCATCTAGAGAGATGTGTGCAGCAATAATCGTGGGCTAACACTGATGTCTCAGTAGCCAGGAGATGTTTCTGTAGCAAGGTCCTTTAAAAGATATGATCCTCTACAGGTTCGACCCTCAGAAAGGTTTCTGGTGCCAGTTATTGGAAGGAGGGAAAACAAAGTGCCTGGGGAAAAGCAAAGGTCGGAAATACCCACCAATGGACCAAGAGGTAAGGGCTTTTCACAAATTTGTGGGGGCAGTTTTAATATTGACCCGAAATAAACAACACTGACTTTCTTTTTATTGTTGTATTTTCACTGGGTTGTTGCTTTTAAAACTCAGAAACTCGAGCTTTGAAAGAGAGGGCATCGAGTGCCCCCTGGAGAGCAGATGCCTGTGGGGTGGCTTTCCTTTAACCTGATCTCGGTTTGTTTTCCCCCCGACCTCAGTCCCGAGCCTTTCTGTCGAGCTACTACCGAGAGCACAACGTGGAGCTGTCCAAGCTGCTGCACAGGCTGGGGCAGCCGCTGCCCTCCTGGCTGCGGCAGGAGCTGCAGAAGGTCAGGTAGCACCGGGGACCCGGCCAGGCTCATTCCTGCCCCCCAGACCCCCCCGCTCCTCCGGCTCACCCGGCATCGTCAGGACAGGACCTCAAGGACACCGCTCTTCGCAGCCAGAACTGACCAACGACCCTTTAGAGAATCAATAAAAAAGCCCCGACCCCAAACGCGACAAGTGTTCGCAGGCAGGTGCTGCCGGCGGAGCAGCACCGACCCCTTCCGTGAGCTCCCAGGAGAGCAGGCGGCGCTACGCGGCATTCCCTGGCTGCAGAGCGGGATCCGCGCGTAGCCCCGCTCCTCCCTTCACCAGGACGGACCAGAGACTGTGTAGGACGGATGGAGCTCGGATTGGCACATTGCAGTCTGTCAGGACACGGGAAAGGATGGGAACATCTCTCGCTGGACTGGGAGGTTGGTCATCCGCTGGGCTTTGCCTACGTTTGTTTTCAAATCCTTTTAAATTCCAAGCAGTGCACTGCCAGTAGCCTAATATTGACAGCTTTGTTTTTATCTGCAAAGCAGCGCTGCTGCTCGCCAGCCTTCAGACCCTGGGTGAGTCATTTAGGGTCTCAGTCTGCAAGCTGGTGCAGAAAAATAACTTTATTGGCCTTTTTAAAATGTTTTGGACACAAAACAGCCTGCTGAAACAGAAACTTTCTGTAGACTTTTCTGGAGCTGAAAGGACAAACACAGCCATTATATATCACATACACATGTAGGACATATATGTCTTCATTCCTGAATATCTACCTAGTGTACCTCTAGATCAGACACACACTTAGTTTTAAATATCTGCTTTTTGTGCCCACAAGGAAATGAAAGGTTGGTTTACCATAAATATGACATGAACTGTGCTTGGTTCCCAGAGCTGTGGGGGGCAAGGTCAGCAAGGCTGGGCAGAGACTCCTGACTTGTCCTGTGTGGAGGGCATTGCTCAGAGGTGGAAGTGGTAAACACATGTATTTGTATGTGACACAGAAACTCACCGTCCCTTACCTTAGAGCACTGCTAACACCACAGGTGACTGCAGTAATGAGAGCTATGGGTAAGGCTTGGTCAGAGAAGAATATCTAAGTGGACCATTTGACAGAATTATAGCTGCTAAAATGCATTAGAATTGGCTCAGCTTTAATTAAAAGAGGACTGCCTAACTCTTGATTAAAAGCTAAATAAACATGACATTGGTTTCAGGAGCTTTTCAAGGAAATGAGACAAACACTATAGAATCCAGAAAATTATTTCTTGTTCTTATTTTTATATTTAAAAAGAAGTCTGTCTCTCCAACTCTCAGCTCTGGAATGGCACCATGTCCTGAAAATACACCGGATATTTTTATACCTCTCTGTTATTTTTTAAGTTTGAATGGGCCTCACATTTCTGAGAGATCTCGTGTTCCATTGAAAACTGACATTTGAATTGGCTTCTTTATGTGTCATAAAGATGAAATGCCAGTATTTCCAAGTTTCATTCCCTCCACTTGTAACAGGACCCATCAGCACAGAATTTCTCTGGACCACCGTGTGACAGAGGAGCCTTTGTGAAGTGTCTGGAAATGATCTCCTTTGCCTTTATGCCTTTTCATGTCACTGACCACATAATTGTTGGGATTCTTACAGACCAGCAAAGCAAAGGCAGCAAAAATGAAACAATTATTCATGGCAAGAGGGCTGTGGCTGGGAAAGATCATGCTGGTCCTTCTTTCCTGTCTGTAATCCGCAGGATTCCTGTCCTTCATGTGCTGCACTGCAGCAGGGGGGCTGCAGCTGCAGTTGGCTCCCATTCCCCTGGAAATGTGGATTCCAGGAGCCTGGGCACACTGGGGATGTGACCCTGTGGGCCAGGCACAGGAGTCAGGGGCCCATGGCAGCAGATTTGGTGATTAGAGCAGGGCTTTGGCCCTGCGAAAGCTGAGCTCAAATAATTGAGGTTGTCTTTGAGCAAGAAGCAATCAGAACGGAATCCAAACCCCTCTAAATTATGCATTGACCTCTCAAGGTCTAAAATAAAGTTGTGGGATTAACTGCTCCAAGATGTTGTCTAATAAACCAAATTTCCTCTCTGATAGGGGAGCAGGCTGCCGAGTGTCCCCAAAACAAATTAAAATGGCGGAATTAGAAATTCTTGGGGGAGGAATTGGTTGCGTAATGAAAGCGCTGATGGGTCCAGACTCTCTGATGTGATAATAAGGCAGTGGGGATGTGCCCTGAATACAAAAGCAGGATCTGAGTGTTTTCTCCTCTTCCTTCCCCTGCTCCTTTCCCTCCCCATTCTGAGGCAGGGAGATGGGGGAGTTTCGTCCCCTGAACGAACCAGCTGAGAACAAACGGGGTGTGGGGTGCTCATTTCCCCTCAGCTGGGCCACCCAAAGAGGAGACATCAACCACTCATTGGCTCCTATCAGTAACGAATTATGTTTATAACGGGCTTAAAATTGATGTTTCTAACAGGAATAGGAGTGTGTGACATCTGTGTCGAACAGGTACAGCACAGGGACATAAATCAGCAGTGACCACATGGCTAATTTTATTGTACTTAAATAAGGCTCAGTTTGGGGTTTCTTCTACATAACTCTGTGTTCATGGGACAGGAATTTCCGTGTCAGAAAACATTGCTTACACTCTTTATTTCTCTTTTTGTGCTTCTAGTTCATCCTTTTAGTATGACTGCAAAGGTGTGGACCTGCCCACGGACTCAATTCCTCCATCACTCTCCTATCTAGAAAAGCTGCCAAAAAGAAATAAGGATTTGCAAGCGACACAGATTCTGAAGTGTTCAGTGCTCCATGGCTGGATAACTTTTATAAGACTTACTATGATTTCTGTAGTATTTCAGAACAAAGGACACTTTGTTGATAGAGCTGAGGAAAAACTTCACTGTCTTGCCCAAGCTCTTTTTTTAAAAAAAATTTCTTTCCCCTCCTATGTGACGACAGCAAATCCAGTTGAACAAATACTTGGTGTTGAAGCAGAAGGAATTAAAATAAATTTTGATCACTCAAAGTATTTTTGTTGAGGGGGGGTGGTGAGGGAGGTCAAGGGCTGTATTTGCTGGAATTGGTTTAAATAATTGATGTGCACACACCTGATTATGGGTTCTTCTCACTGCCGCAGAATAAACACTTCTGATGGTGCATTACAGAGAGCTTTGCTTCTTTCCTTAAACCCTCCTTCCCATTTCCTGAGCCAAAATCTGCTCTTCAGCAACCTCTGCCATGTATTTCAAATTGTGCACCTTCCCAGCTCTTCCTGCCTCAGCATCTCCCCGAGGCTTCCACCCCCCTCAGCACAGTGGCCCCAAAACCGTGGGATTTCCTGGCAGTGCCACTGACCTCCTCCTCCTCCTCCTCTTCCTCCCAGTGGATCCAGGCAAGTCTGACCCTGCAGTGTTTGTTACATTTCTGGGCCTGTCCTCCCAAGGTTTGGCTTCTCTGAACCACACAGGACACTGACATGTGGCAACCCCAAACAAGCTCTTGCTCTAATTAAAAAGAATTTCCTTCTGCTCCATTTGAGGAATTTTAAAAGGCACTGATTCCAGCTATTGCAAGTCCCTCAAACTGTGCACTCAGAAGTACAAGACAAAATATTTTCCCTCCCTAAAATCTCATAATGCTTCTATTTTTGTTATAAAATATTCATTTGTTTTACTGATCTGCGTCAGAATGAGGTTAAATCGTATCAGAGTCAAGGATTCTTTCTACAAACCTTCCAGAATAAAAAATTCCACCTCCTGAGAGCTTCTATCATTGAGCAAATTAGAAATGACATTACAGATCTCTCACCACAAGTTTTTGCCTTTTCTTCCAGGACTGACTGATGCTTGTAGTCAAAATTTTCAAGGTAGCCAAAATTTTCAAAGTATTTCAGGAGTCTAAGTCTGTTAAAAAAAAAACCAAACAAACCCCCCAAAAAAACCCCAAGGGGCTTGTAGGCCCCTACACTTGTAGGCCCTAAAAATCATCAGGCTTTCCAGGCCCAGTCAAGTTTCCTGCCTCAGTCTTATTTACTAAAACAATAGCAAAATTCTTCTAAAAATTTACTACTTCCACAAAATTCATCAATCAGACTATTACCTCCTAGAATCTGGAAACCTGAAAACACCAAAAAAACTTGTGAGGTGATCTGTTTGTGTAAAGAGCTTTTTCTATGTGGAGGAGAGGAAAGGAGAGAAGCTTCTCTTTGTCAGGCCTGTAAATATCCAAATCCCAGTCAGAAACTGATTTACAGAATGGCAGAAATGAATTCTGCATATAATTTATACTCCTATTTCTGCTCATGAGGAATTAAAGACTTCCCAGGAAACCAGATTGATATTTGCATTTCAGTCAGCTGCAGCTGCTGGGTGGGGAGAAAAACATTTAAAACCCCTCAATAAAGCCATATCTGCCACTGTGTGTTTGCAGAGCTGTTTGTCCTGCTGCAGCTCCCTCTAAGCAGACACGGGCCAGTTTTATGGTGCTCCTATTTCTTTGGGAATGGGAATGTGACACGTTAATACACAAATCTGCCTCCATTGCAGAAGGTCAGCGGGGTTTATGGGCTGCTAGTTAGAGACATCCTGGGGTTTTCTCAGAGGTTATTTGCAGCCAGGGGAAGGTCAGCAGCGGGTGGAGTGGGATTTCTCAATCTGAGTTGCAATTCCATAAAATGCTGTGGGGGTTGAAAAGTGTGGTTTGTAATTTGGGAGATAATTGCCTGCCATTCAATTGACTTTGTACTTGCTACTTCTCAGAGTCTGGTGGATGTTCTGCTGTCTTGCAGAACTTATCTGTAACACACATCCCTGTTGGGTAATTTAGCTTCCCTTCAGAGGAGGAGCTGAGCTGCAAGGAAGAGCTGGATGGTTGAGGGGATGAGTTTTTACAGAACTTGCTCTGAGGCAGATATTTATTTACAGTTTTTCTTTAATTCTCCGCATGTGCGTTTCGCTGTGTTTGCCTTGGCTGGGGAATCATCTCCATATTAAATCTGCACGCCCTCCAAAGGCACACAATTCCCATCAGCATCGGTGACAATTAAATATTCTGGTGAAGGAGAGAATAAACCCACCAACAGAAAATGTTATTTAATGACATTGTAGCTGCAGCACATCTTCCTGCAGAGCTTTGTGTAATCACACCAAGTAAGCAAAGAGAAATTGTTCTGCAATGTGAAGTGTTTAAAATTTCATAAGCAATCTGATCTTAAAAAAAAAAAAAAAAAGGCAGAAAATCACCTTTTGCGTATCTTTTTATTTTAGGAGAAAGTTTCCTGTCTTAGATTTTGGGTTTTCTCTCTTCCTACAAGGAAGTACTGTAGCCTGCTTCCCCTTCGTGCTTTCCCACTCACCCACACTCCTTGGGGCTACTTCTCATCATCAGCATCTACTCATTCACCTGCAAATTTCAATCCCAACTGAATTTCTTCCTTGGCTAACCTCTGTTCCCAGAGAGGAAAACTGCACATCTCCCAAGGAAACATCACCTTCATTCCCTAGACCGTACACGCTTTAATTACTTTTAAGCTATCCCAGTTAATTAAGACATGTTCTAGGAGTGAGCTGAGGATGTCTCTGCTGTGGTTTTCCTGCCCAGTCATTCTTCCCCCGGTTTTCCCACTGTTCCAATGCCCAGAAGCCATGCAGGGAAGCTCCTTGGCCGTAAAGCACAGCAGAGCTGGATGGCACCGCGTGTAAATCTGCCATCATTAGGCTGGGAGCTGCAGTTAAATTATAAATTGTCATCCTAAGTAGGAAGAACATTTTTATGGATCCTGGCTCACCCTCTGCAGACTTCAGCTATTTCCAGTAACTGCCACACAGAACACACTAAAATTTGTCAGCTGCTTGGAAAGGGAGAGTTGAGCCTGGAGATTTAATTCCCTTCAATCTTCTTAAAAGATATGATCCGATACCTGGGGATGAAAGCTTAGGAAAGTAGAGGGAGGCAATCCAAAGCAGCCAGGACAATCAGAATGGACAAGCACCTCAGCACAACACTAAAACTCATTTCTCCAAAGGTCAGACACACACCCAGGAAGCCACCTCTTTTATTTTCCTCCACGTTAGGAATGTGGCAGAAGAGGAAACTTTTGGAGGCTTGCCTGGATTGCTGTGGGAAGGTGTCGTGTCAGGGCTTTAGCACAGACCACGTTGTCACATTCTTTCTAAAGCCCATCTCATGACAAGCAATTTTTTTCCCCCTCCCACGTGGGACAAGCCAAGACATAAAATTTGGACAGACATCTTTTATGTTGGTGACATCCTGTGACAGTGTTTTGGCTCTGGTGTGCAAAACATCTGTACAACAGAGGATTTTTATTACCACAGGAGCCTGCTCGGCAGCTGAAGGTTTTAGTGTGGATCCTAAATCACCATTCCTGTAGTGCTGCAGATCCTCTTTTCCAAAATAGCTCCATATTTTCATAAACCCCAAGTGCTTTTACTTAAGGCTTGGCACGCTCACGGAACAGAGCCAGCCACTAATCAGGCAAGGAGGTGAATTGTGCAGGGTGACTCCATGAGTGGGCTTAGAACAGAGGCAGGAATCAGGAAAATACTGTAATTTAGAATGCTTGTTTATAGGGAAATCCCTGAGGAAGAGAACTGTGTGTCCTCTTGCAAATCTCAGCTGCGTATAGAAAATTTCCACAAAGACTTCACTGCTTTTACAGCTCTGACAGTCTGCAAACTCCAGCTCTCAGAAACTGTCAGAAAACCACAGGCTGGGCAATCCTCACCCTTCCCTCCACAGCCAAGTGCTGACACACCTGCACACGGACCTGTCCAGGCTGTTCCCATCCTTTCCTTCTGTCCTTTGAAATTGAGAAACTCATTTTTGCTCCCCTTCACAGAGACCACCCTGGGGAATTGAGCTCTGAGGGAAGGGAAGTGAAGCCCTTAGCAGCAGCCCACTCCGTGTTAGGTTTTTTTCATAAAACATTCTTTGACAAAATACTGGGTGCTAAAGTAGAAATAGCCCTTGCAGACTTGACTTTGCCATGGACCTATTTAATACTGGCACATTAAACACATTTTTATTTTACACATTAAAGAATAATAATTCTGGACACTTAACAGTGACACAATGAAGACATTATAAAATCTGGTAATGTGCAATAAAACTACTTTCATAAGTGCCCAACCTTAAATACATCCATTTTCTGGTTTCCTTCCAGTGTTAAGTTTTGCACTCTTGCACCTTCAATTACAGAGCTTAGTGCCCATTTAAAATGACTATTAAAATGACTCTATTTTGCCCACAGACAATTCCCTTGCATTTTGGCTGCCTCTTCCATTTGCCACCTGTTGATTAATGGCCTCAATAATCTATTCCTTTGCAGCTCTGTTGTTTTTCCAATGGAAAAACTCAGTTGTGGGGCAGACACCCATCCCCCTGTGTAATAAAGATGCAGAGGAAAACTCTGCAGTGTTGGGATTACAGAGGGATTTCCCATAAAGCAGAGGCTGGGCACTGCAGGAAAGTGTCTGCTGGCACCTGAGGAGAAAGCTCAGAGATCCAGTTTGGCCCAGTCACCTTTGCTGCACTGCTGGGAACCATCACTGCACTCAGAGATGTGTGGGTGGAGAGGACACTAAAGCCAGGGAGAAATTAGTGAAAACAGGGAATAGGAAATGAGTAACATATCCCTGAAGGAAGAAGCACTTCTTTGGAGACAGAATTTTGCCTATGGAAAAGAAAGTTGATGTTCCAAGCAAACCACCCCAGGAAAACCAAGCCCATGAGATGCTCTTTAGGGTCCCTTCCAAGCCAAACCCATCCCTGATCCTATGAGTTGCCATGTAAAATCCAGCTGACTGACCTGACAGGTGCAACATTTCCCAAATTAAAAGGCATATTCCAGTCTCTCCTCAGAGCACACGGGTTCCATGAACTCTGCCAGAGGGTTAAGCTTGTGTCTAATTTCAGAGGCAACTGCGATGTATTATTTTAGCAAGTGAGAGGAGGAGGAAATTGGCAGCAGTGCAAAGAATGAGTCCTCATCCAAGGGAATTCAGTGGCACAGGGATTGGATGTCCTACCTCAAGAGGTACTTCTGCAGGGCCTGGAGCACAGGAGCAATTACCAGGTTTAAATCCTTGCTGTTACTAAGCATTGGAGAAGTGCTGGAGGTGCTCTCAGACACGAGCCAGCTGCTGGAAGCCAAACCAGCCTGGCACGGCTTCACCAGGAATCCCCACTGCTGTGGGAGCTCCTGAGGTCCAGCACACCATCTCCCACAGACAGGGACAGCCCTGGAGGTGCTGACCCCCCTGCCAGCTCACAGAGGGGATTTTTTTTGGCTGCAGGTTCCCTGGGAAAGCCAAAGCTGGCCCTTTCCAGGCGTGGGGCCCACGCCGCGCGCGTCTCACCACAATTGGCGCGGTGAATCGCACCCTCGCTCCCCAGCCTCCCAAAATTATCAAAAGCCGAGGGAATCCAAATCTGATCTCAAAATGCTGCTCTGGAGCTGGAATCATTGAGGGTTTAAAAGCATAATCCTATTATGGTGACAGAGTTTAAACACTTTGCCTTATCCCTTTTGCCAGAGCAAAGATGACAGCCAGCATCACGACCGGATCCCCTGACCAGGCTGGGAACGCTCAGGAGGAGCCTCTGGAAAACCTGGGAGGAGCCTCTGGAAAATCCAGCTGCATGGCTGTAGGTACAGCCAGGGCAGGGGAGGTTCATGTCCAGCTCTGCACTTCTAGCACCACAGGAAGGAGAAAATAGGGATTGGAGGAGAAAACAGGGATCAAAGGAAAAAGCCGCGTTAATCTCCAAAGTCCCAAATCGCCGCTTCAGGAATAAGAAGCATAATGCCCTAAAATCCTTTGGCTGATCCCAAGAAGCCAGGATGACTCAAGGGTCTTGAGTCATAGACCACGCAGGAAAACCTGCTCTGCTGAATGGAACTGCACAGAGCAAAGCTGGAATAAGAAGATTAGGGCTGGAAATAAGAGCAGGTGCCTGGAAAATTCTAACAAATTTTCTCAACTGCTGGAGCTGAAAGTTACCGGAAAAGTTAGAGATGAATAACACAGACCTCAAAAATCAGACATTGTGCCTCAAAGCAGCTGCCAACTCAAAATTAATAATCATATATACAGTGCCAAAAGCACATTTGCTTTGCTTTGTCTCCTCGCAGCATTTCCTGCTGGTGGGTAAAAATCCCAAATGCATTACTACGATAAAATCATGGAATCAGAGAATCCTTAAGGTTGGAAGAGACCTTTAAGATCATCAAGTCCAAACACTACTATTAAAAGAAAAAGGGGAGGTGGGGAAAGCTCTGCCAAGACATTAGCTAAGGTTTAGCCAAATTTAGCTAGAAATTAGCACAGCATTCAACTTCTCCTTTCCTCGCACCTCTGAATATCTTGCAAACGTTTAACAGCGAATTCACAAAGTAACCTTTCAGTTTTTTGGACTTGAGATGAGTATTTCTTTAGGCAAGGGAAGAATGGAAAGCGGGGTAAATATATGTCTATGGGTGCAGAGTATGACAGGTTAAAAATAAGATCCCTCCTGCACAAAGTTCCCCTGTGTGTCAGCCTTCATCTCCCTACCAGCCCAGCAGAGAAGGAGGCACTTTTAATTAAGTGCAGGATAAGTATGGAAAACTGAGTTGAAGAAACAAGAAGGAATAGGATTATTCTAATCCAATATGACATAATTAAATGCAGGAATCAAAGGCTCTTAGTGGCACAGAACTTGTTAGAGCCTTGAAGTGGGTATTTGCACTTAATTCTGACATGCTGCAGCCTCTTCAGAAAAACAAAGCTTTTTCAGGAAGGATGAAAAGGTGACATTCGTAAATCACTTGGAAAAAAAGGCAAAATAAGCAAAAAAAACCCCATAAAACAACATTACAGCAATAGGCTGTTCCTCAAAAACACCAAGCAAAACAAAGGCAAAAAGCCCCCCTGGCAGCACTGATGCTGACATTATTTTGACATCTTTTTTCCCAATTGTGTCTTAATAATAATAATCTTCCAAGCTACCGGTATCAGCTACCGGAAGGAAATTTGCCCTCTGCAAAGATGATTCCAGGGATTGCCTGGGGAACAGAGAATTTAAGGCATAAATGAAGTCATGAACTTGCAGGTGTATTTTGTGTCTGAGCTCCAGTTTTTATTTGGTTAGTTTTGGTGGATTTGGAGGAGGGAGGGGTGGATGATCTTACATCATCCTGTGGTGATTGATGTGGCTGAGGGATCTGCACTTCCCAGGGGATGATGCCCTGGAGCCACCCCCTTCTCCCAGGCAGTTATTATTATTATTTCCAGCACCAACCCCATCCCCACACCTCCCAACACTGGCTGCAATAGCTACCTTTAATTCCAGGCATCAAGCTGGAATATTCCACTTGTTTCACTCACGTCCTTCACTTCTCACAGAGCTTCCCCAAAACACGAGAGGTGCCTCTGGAATTAGAGACAATCCCAGCTTCTGCAGTAACTCAGGAGATAAACAGAGGTGGCGTCCTTGAGGGGCAGCCTTCCTGCCTGCCTAATTCTGAAATATGCTGAGCACACCCAGCATTTTGAGTGGGAAAAGTTGTGCCAAGGCAAGGTCTGGAGTGTTTGAAGGAGTAAGGTTGAATCCCAGCACTATGGAGCACCTGGAACACAGCTCCCACTTTCCATACCAATGAAAAGTAATCAAATTAATTTTTTCAATAATTCAATATGAAACTAAATTCTGATTAGATTAATAGAAGGATGTCAGGAGTTGTCTTTTCAGGGTTGGGGTTTGGAGTTTTTTCCTGTTCTGGCATTCTTTCCTTTTTAGCTGTCATCCTCCTGTTTTCTCTGTTCCCAAGATGGGAAAAGAGGACAAGAGGTCAAAAAAGAAATATATTAGATTTACCCACTTTCTAGAAAATAAAATAAGACCCAACATCCCCAAGATCTTACCATGTTGTTTGGTTGTTGTTATTTTCAGCTTCTCAGAAGAGAAAAATAGAGAGGAAAACCAGGGAATTTCTTTCCTTTTAACAGGCTTGGAGACGGAGTGGGAACACACAAAAATTTATTGTCATCCCTTTCTGGGTAATCAATACACCTGAAGAAGTGTTTCCTATCGATCCCCCAGCTCCTGTATCCTTGTGCTGGCATCAAAACCACATCCAAGGATCCTGGGTGGTGTATAAACTGCAAACAAAAGGCAACGTGTCTGTTGTGATGTATTGATTACCTGGCTGTAAAACCATTGGGGAGAGTTATCCGTGGGTGCCTGTCTTTTATTGCTGCCAAAGGCACGGAGCTTTGGTTGGAAGCCCCTTTGATACTCACAGAGATCCGATATTTAGGGAAGACAGAGCTCTGGGAATAAATACTGTGGCTCATTTTAGCTGCCTGAGTATCAAACAGATTTTTTTCTGGCAGGCTTTGTTTGGAGCGTGAGGAATCGTCTGTCTCCCGCTGTGGAAAGTCTCCTCTTCCCCCCAGGAACAGTGACAGGATCACTGAGGCACTTGTCTGCTCTGTGCCTATGGATGGGCTCAGGGTGCAATCCAGCATGACACTCTCAGCACTGCAGAGGAAGGAAGCCCCTCTCCCACTGCATCCTCACTAAAATCAACGTGGAGGTGACTCAGAGGCTGCCTGGACATGGATCTGGGTAAGGGAGGGACCACGCCTGAATTCGGGGATTTAAAACTGCTCTCCCTCCTCTGAGCTGGCCAGAGCCTGGCCCCAGACATGAGAAACCAGCAGCAATGTACCCACGACTGTCAGAACAAAAGAGGGCAAAAATGTTCTCAGAAGAGGACATTTCCTCCACTCCCCTTTCCTGGTAAAGCCAGTTCAGCTCTCCAGGAAGGCTGATGCAAAAGGGCCATAACTCCTGTGTCCCACCTTTTAGAGCTCAGATACTCTCAGTAGCAAGGAGTGGTGTCTTCTCCCCTAACTGAATTTATCCAGGTTCAAATGCATTTCCTTCCTTTTTTTTTTTTTTTTTAAACAAACTGATTATTTTAAGTCCACATCATGTAAGATGAGAGAGAAGCAGAAAGCAGAGCAGCAGAGCTAAAGATCCCCATGCTCCTTCTCCCCTGCCTGGCACCCCGGCTGAGCAGCCCCACAGTGCCACCCCTTGCTCATTGATTTGGCAGCAGCTGCAGGCAGGGCAGAGCTGGATCATTTCCCTCCTGTCTCACACACACATCATTCCCCATAAGGTATAAATGCATTAAAAAACCCCCAAACAGTAAAACAAACCCACCCTGCTCCCCCCAAAAGGGCATCCAGCCCTGATGCAGACAGTAACTTTTCCACCCCAGCCTAGGGAATTGGCTTCCTGGGCAGTGTTCCCAGGATTATAAAGCTCTCTGGTGCTGCCATCCACCAGCTTTCCCCCATTGACTGTGAGAGGAGATTCCAGGGGATTCCCAGAGAGCTCCTAGGAGTAGCATCTATACACTCCTAACATGAACTAATGTTCCAGGGCAGCAGGGCAGAGCTGCCACGGGCAGTTTATGCCCTAAAATCTTACTAGGAGCAGGCTCAGTGCGTTCTCCAGGTGTGAAATGTGCTGGGCTGTGGACTCCCAGCTCCCTCCAGCCTCAGAAAGCTCCTACCACCCTGCCCAAAAAGCCAGCACCACGCAGCTCCAGGTGGCCACGTGCCACCCTTGGGGACAAACTTGACATGAGTCACTGAAACTCTGCTCACACAGATGCTGGCAGCCAGTCCCAACCTGGGGTCACCTCAGCAAAACCAACCTGAAGGGCACAAAAGATGTTTCCTGCTGAAAGAGTGCTCCTAGTGGGAAGGCCAATTCTCCAGGGCACTGCTAGAGGAGAGAGACAACTTGTTAATGCCCTTTAAAAAAAATTCCACCAGCAGGAAAATCATAAAATCCTGAAACTTGCTTAACAAAAGGCTGCTCCTGGATGATACAGCATTAAATTGGTGAACTTTAGGATAGTTAAAGAATATTAATATACAACCTGAGGACCATAAATGTATCCATGCACTCCTTACCTGCCCACAAATAAAGCAGCAAAGCTTGGGAAAAATAAAATCTGGAAGAAATACAGAGAAATATTGTCGCTATGAGCTGCAATCCAAAGAAGATTCTTGCATAATAAATTAACTAGAATTAAATTACTGAATTTAGGTTTTTAATTTTTTTTTTTAAATTCTTTAAGCTCAAAGCTGTCATAAAGCCTATGACACCGCAATGCCTGGAATAATTATAAGCTGCCAAGGAGAGAAGCTGCCTTTATTTTTTATGGATTAATTACGTGGTGCTGGGTAGGAGGCTTTGCTCTTGCAGGGCCACCTGCTAATCTCATTATAAAATGTCTTGTACCGAGTCAGAAACTGTGATAGAGCACCCAGTGATGCTGCACAGGTACAGAGGGTGTTTGCAGAGCTGGTGTCAGACGTGGTGAACATCGTTCTGCTCTCTTTACTCCCCTCCTGACAGGCAGTGATGGGCACTTGAGCAGTGTGAGGAAAACAGGAACCCCCAGAGAGTCCCCTGAAAGCCTGTTCATGCCCCAAAACACCCACAAAACTGCATTTTTTACTGGGACACTCCCAGCCTTTTGCCATCTGAAGCTGCGATCACTTCTGCCCTGCCCTGACGAGAGGTTTGCCCAAATCCTCAGAAATCCCAGGAGCTTGGAACAGCACTGCTGGAACAGACCAAGCCTCTGGGTCACCCTGGCTCCTGCAGGCTCAGCAGACCGAGAACCTGCTATTAAATCTCCCCTTTTGTCCTCCAGCAGTTAGCCAAAACCAAACCTAGCACTTACCACACTCCTCCTCTCCCGGCACTGGCCCAGCAGAACTTCCTCAGGTTTGTTTGCTCTCTGATCCAGCAGAAATTGAAGAGGGGCTCTGAAAACAAAGCCACCTTTGTGGCACCTGTCAGCAGAGTTTTATTATTGTTTCCATCCTGATGGCTGCCGAGATAAAAAGAGGAGTTCTTTCAGATCACACAATGGATGTAATTTAGTAAGTGATCAACACAGTGGTGGTGAGCAAAGAACTGGTACTGTTCTTTCTCCTACCTTTCCTTTGTGGTCAAGTCATTCGTCTCTCATCCCTCACAATTCCCAGTGTTAATTCTCGTCTGGCCAGCGAGCAAACATGAGCTGCTGGGCAGAGCCACGTCCCCCTTCTCCCTCACTGCACCCACAGCAGATGGGCCTACCTGAATCAGGAGCTCTTCTGGAAAATAAGGATGATTTTCTGGAAAAAAGAATTGAAGTTGGCACATTTCTTTTCCTTCTCATTAGTTATTATATCTCTTCCTTCATATACCTCTGCAACAAAAAAACTGCAGTATCTGGCATCCTCCTGTGAGGAAGATGTCACCACCTGGTTTTTCAGCATAATCTGAGACCCTTCACCATCAGAAATGAAGCAATAAACCCCATTTTAGCCTCCTGACTGAAGGAAGCCAAGTGCTGACAGTTCAGCTGTGTGTGTGAATTGCAGGAGCAATCAGATTGAGACAAGCAGCAGATTTACAGCTGGAACAGCAGCATCCACAGGGCTCCAGGGCTCCTGTTTCCCACCCCCACCCAAACACCAGCTGCCTTTGCCAGAGCCTGGGAGAGCAGGGTGTGACCACATGTGCTCCTCTGTGCCATGCCACCTCATAAAACACGCCTGGAAAAGAGCTCCCTGAATTTCTCACCAAGTTGCCTCATTTTGGGGCTTTCACAACCCAGATCTACCATACCCAGAGGTGCTTTTGTCCCCAAGGCCTCCACGAACAGATCCAGCAGCAGGAAAGCACTGCCAGCATTCCACAGTGGGAAAGTTACAGAGGTCCCAACACCACCGAACTATTCCCCAGCCAGTCAGGGACTGAACCAAAAAGCTGAACTCCTGAGGAGGTGCAGAGGCAACCCAGGACAGAGAGCAGCTGACCACCTCCATTCCAAGGCAACAGGGAAGAGCTTCCCATGCCTGCAGGACAGCAGCTGGATGTGCCAGTAATGTGAGAGATGGGGAAATCGTTCCCTGAATAAAACCTATTACCTTGGCTGCTGGTGAGCAGAGCCTGGGGAGGTCCCCTTGCATCCCACAGCCACTGGCTGAGACCAGCTGGGCTTTCAGGTGGAAGCTGCTGCCAAACCATAGAATCCTGGAATGGTTTGGGTTGGAAGGCACCTTAAACATCCTCCAGTCCCAATGCCCTGCCACAGGCAGGGGTACCACCCACTCTCCCAGGTTGCTCCAAGCCTCATCTAGCCTAGCTTTGGACACTTCCAGGGATTCAGGGGCAACCACGGCTTCTCTGGACACCCTGTGCCAGGGCCTCCCCACTCTCCCAGGGAGGAATGAAACGATGCAGCTCAGGATAAGGTTGGATCTCTGACTTTGCTTCTTTTCCCTCCTGCAGGGCCAGGCACACCCCAGGCTCCCCACATGCTGTCCTGTGGCTCTGCTGGCTCCTCATGGATCCCCCTGGGCTGCAGATGATTCCCATTCATGGTAATTTGCGGCAGGGCCAATTTTGGAATCATTTTGGGCACTGTAATACTTTGTTCTGTAAATGTTTACCCGGCACACATCAGTCTGTTCACTCCCAGCATGCTGGGAGAGCAATCTGCATGGGAATGAAAGGGAAATGGAGACAGGCTCTGCTGTACAGATGCTCGCAAAATTGCCAGAGCTTTGGATCCAGACACTCGGAAGACATCGCATCGTTCCCCTGATTTATCTCGTGTTGTTCTAGCCAGAGAAAATAAAACCTTAAATAATTCCATCATTTTTGATGTCCGGCCTTTTATGAATTCCAAGGGACATTTGTGGGAACGCTTCCCACTCAGCTTCTAATTTGATGGAGGTTATTTGAAACACGCTGAATATTTTTTTTCTCTCTTTACAGATAAAACAGCCCCTCCAGGAGGACGTGGAAATAAATAGCAAGCGAGGGAGATGAACAGGAAACCTTCACTCACAAGGCAAAGACAGGATTTTTGCACGCTATCATTTTTTTTCCCTATGGAATGACGAGTTCTGCAGCAGGTCTAAGTGCATGAGGAATATTCCTTGTTTGAATCCCCCTGTTAATTTAAGTCTCAGAGTCAAGGGCTGGCAGATTTAACCTGCTTTACTCCTCCACTCTGACTGCAGAGACAATCCCTCCAGGGACAAACACCGGTGGCCTTGCCAGGTCTGAGCTATCCCGAGGATGGGATGAGCCGGAACAAAGCGGGAGAGTCCCTGGAGGAGGCAACGCCGTGAGCACAGAGGCGATTCCAATCCCATTAGCTCCAGCAGGCAGGACTTCTCCTGAGGCCATGGGAAGGAAGTTCTGCTCTAAAGGAGACAGACACACTTGGGACCATGGGAATACAAGTCCAGGCTCTGGAGGGACACAGCTCTTGAAAAACGAGGGAAACAAGGCAGGGGCACTTTCCACAAGATCCGGTTGCTCCAACATGGCCTTGGACACTTCCAGGGATGCTAGAGCAAGAGCTCTGCCTGCAAATCTGCCTGGAAAGGACCACAGTCTGGGCAATGCTCGTGCTGCCTTTCTTTTCACTTCTCCCTGTTAGGGCACCTCATCCATGCAGATAATCATTCCCCAAAAACCCGGGGAAAGCACGTCGAAGCATCTTCCCCAGAACAATGGAAAAAACAAATTGACCAAAGGGTTTCAATCCCTAATTCCCCAAAATCACTCAATGACAAGGGATTCTGTTTCCCTAGGCAGGTCCATTGCCTATCAATGGCAAGGGCTTTGCAGCCACCCAGGAGGGTCCTGGCCACCACCTCAGCTCCCATGGCTCCTGCCTGGCTCCATCATCTCCCACAGAGTGCTCCAAAGATGGACAAAGCACGCATGGAACCTCACAGGGAGAATCTAAATACTGCATATATCCATGGGATTTGTAATTGGTGGAAAGAATGAGTAACCTTGCTTATGCCTTGTCTGAAGCACCTCAAAGTTCAATGATTTGGTCAAAACCTGTGGTTTCAGGCACATCTTCTGTAGCACACCCCTCGGCTCACTCAGTATGACACCTCCCTGGGATTGAACTCAAATGTAAAGATTGATTCTGGTTTAAATCTTCAGGGCACACAGGAAAAGGGAAAAACCAGTAACCCATGTTGAGCTCTCATTATCCCTAGATTTGAATAAGTTCTTAATATATTTAGAGAGCAACGGAGGAACATTTTAACAGAATTTTTTCCATCTGCTCTACTGGGAAGCAACAGCAATTAATTTTGAAAATATTTATAAATTTTGCTTTGCAATTACTCGGTGTTTTGGAATTATTTGTAAGCTATTCATTTCTGTAAATATTTATTCTTAGAGATGGTGATTTGGCTATTCCATTAGGAAAAAATAATTACTTTTCCTCATTTGTGCAGCGACTCTTAAAAAGAAAATCTCTTCAGAGAGGGAATTCCAGGATGGTTTGTGTTGGAAGGGACCTTCAAGAGCATCCAGTCATGGGCAGGGACACCTTCCACTATCCCAGGTCGCTCCAAGCTCCATCCAACCTGACCTTGGAGACTTCCATGGATGGGGCATAGAGGGAATAACAGAGGCAGCTGCTTCCCTATTTTTGCCCCAGGTCTCATCCCTGGAGCTGGTCAGGCCCTGTCCCATCTGCTCAGCTCAGAACCTCCAATTCCCAGGTTCACCCCACTGCTTCCAGTGCCCTCAGAGACAGGGAGGAAGAGAAAAGCCTAACTTGGAACCATTTGTCCTGTCCTGGTGCTTCCAGTAAAGACATCCAGAATTTAGACAGTGATCTGATGGAGAGTGCCCTTGTCGAGTTGAGGTGGAAGACCCCTGATGAACCAGGATAACACACCGGGAAGCAGAGGAACTTCTGTTTACCCTAAGCCAACACCTAGGCTTCACCCCAGGATATGCACCCCTATGGGTGCTAAGTGTTCCTTGAGCCACTCTGGGCACTGCAGGAAGTATCCAGCAGGCTTCCTATGTTTGCCAGCAGGGCAGTCCCGCTCCCATCCCGTTTATTCCAGACGGATGCTTTGACAGGGTTTCAGTGCCCCCCGCGGTGCCCCCGACAAGCAAACAGGGAGAGCAGCGGGAAGCTTCCTGCAGCCCCGGCCTCTCCCGCTCTGCAGCTCCCATTCCCAGGCTCGCCGAGCCCCTGGCAGCAAGGCAGGCTGTCATCTCTCTGTCACTGCTCTGCCAGTGCCTCCAGAGAATGGGATCACAGGGAAAGCAAGCACAGCTCTCAGCAGCCAGCATCAGCATCGCCCTCCTCCTGCCTGACAGCAAATCCCCAGCTCCTCCATGCCGGCTGATTATCCCTATCAGAAGTGTCCCTGTTGTGCAGGCAGTGATCCAGGAAGCAGGAGAGATGTGGTGACACTCCAGAGGATGGTGGCAGGCTGGGAAATGAGCTGTGGGTCAGTGCACGGGGCACGTTTGTCTTCATTTGTACACCAGCTTTGACTTTGGGTTTTGGCCACTTCATTTCTCTGCAAATAAAGGCACTGACTGAAGGCACTCTCCAGATGTCAATCCCGACTGTCAAACAGCTACTCCACAATGACAATCCCAGCAGTGACCTATGAGCTTCCAGGCCAGGCTGGATGGGGCTTGGGAGCAACCTGGCCTAGTGGAAGGTGTCCCTGACCATGGCAGGGGCTGCAGCAAGATGAGCTTTAAAACCCCTTCTAATCCAGACCATTACAGGAATTTTGGATCTTACAAGAAAAAGCTTTAGACCCTATTCCAGGAAGAAGAACTGCAAATATGGGGTCAGGCACGTAAATATGCCCCACAAAGGCATGTTTTAACCAATCCTTCCCAAAATCATCAAGTACTTTGCCCCAAACAGACTGTGAGGCCACCAGACTCCTCTAGAGCACATGGAGTGGCTGTGGACGTGCTAAAGCAACAGGAAAATAGCTGCAATATCTGAAATTCCAGCCATCTTGGGAGATCTGCCAAAGCACTCCAGCTCAGAGCTCCTGCCTCATCCATCGTGCAAGGCCTTGTCCACACGGCAGCACCAGCGGCAGATAAAAATCTCTGATGGCGTTTTACTTCCCAGAGCGCCATCCATCCTGAGCAAATGAACTTTTGTCCCACAATCCATCTGCTCCTGCTCCAGCAGAACACTCTGTAAAGGGGGACGTGACCAAAGCCATCTCCCCCATGGCAAAACTCTGCCGTTCCCTCAGCCACCAACACCCCCAGGCTCCCCTTCCTCGAGCAGCATGAGATCTGTGGCCCATGTTTGGATTTATTCCTGTGCCTTTCCTGGTACACCTTGTGTGGGAGGAAGGGAGAATGGAATGACTGCTGTAATTGAGGAGTACAGTCCATTCTACTGCTTTGTTGTAATTGGGAATTCTGACAAATCATTTTACCAGCCAGAAGCTTGGGGGAAAATGATTTAAGACATCAGGATTTCAGTCAAGCAGGGTAAGAAAGGCTTTTCCCCAGCCCAGAGCAGTGGCCAGCACAGCCCCTCTGCATGGCTGTTTATTATACACCTCATTTACTCTGATCTACAGCTAATACTGAACCAAAGCTCAAAGTCTGTGAAAGTCACATTTCCCTACATGGGCAAGGCAAATTTGGCTTGTCAGAAGCACATCCTTCATCTCTACTCAGCATCATTCCACCTGGGCTATCCTTGCCTCCCTTCCCTTAAAACTTTGGCTCTTGTACTGTCTCTTCTCCAAACTACAGATCAAAAGACTTGGAGCAGCATATTTCATGTGCTTATCCTTCCTGAAGATGAAAAAGCGGCACTACTCTCTTGGATAACAACTTGGATAACACCCCGATTTCTCCAAGGCTTTTCTCCAGCCACATCAGCTCCTGCACTCTTTAACCTCCTCCCTGTAACTTGTCCACGATTTTTTGCCACAGAGGATTTCTTACCTCTTGGTGCATCTTCATGAACAGGACGTGTCTGCAGCAGTGGAACTCCAGGAAGCACAGGGCAGAATGACAAGGCTGCAAACCCATGTGCTCAATTTCACAGTCCAGCTCCCCGACATGGAAGACAGCCCTGTCTCCCTCGTGCATCCTTGCAGGCCTACGGTGCTCAGCAATTTATATTCATCAACCACCTGACACACATTTTTATGGATTAAACTTCCAGCCTGGAGCCTATTAAAAAATCAACAGACAATGCAGAAGTTATTAAAAGCTCTAAACCCCCCTTCTGTCACTGCAGGAAACCAAAATGCTCCAACAGGGTTTAAATACACACACAAGATACCTGTACCCAAAACATGTGGGATTCACTTCAGAAGGGCGAGGATCTGGGGAACACCTCCCCTGGAAGCAGCTGCAGCAGGAGAATCTGGTCCCCTGTGTTTCCTCTACCTTTTCCATCCTCTCCCAGATGCCACCACAGACCTGCAGCTTCGCAGCTCCTGCCTTTGCAGGGCAGTTTTTCAAAACAAGCTAAAAGCTGCTGTGAGTGGCAGCCAGCCCCTGGAGCTTCAGGCTATTCCCAGGATATGTTTTCACCTCTTTTGCAATAATTTTTCATATATAAAAAAATATATATATATAAGCAGTCAAATAGCACACAGCCTGGCACAGGTAAATATCCCACTGTACTAAGGAAGCCTGAAGCAAAAAAGCACTGCTAGAACAAAGTCACATATTTAAAAACAGAATCAGGAGGAAAAGGGTCCTGGGGGGAATCACCCCACAGTATAGTGCACTAATATGGCACCATGGATTGTACATGGCTTACATGGAAATAGGAAGTTGGAATTCAACTCCTTCACTTCTCTGAAGGGCTGATTCATGTCTGCTGATGAAAAAAAGACCTGAGGTGCTCAAGCTATAAAACCTGGAGTGTCTTTCCCCCGATTTGTGGATTGAAATGCATCTGAAATCTCAGAAGAATCATTCCCATGAGGAGCAAGGTCAAGCCAAGTAGAATTCCTTTCCAACCTTTCAAGCACTTACTCGCTTTTTAATTTCTTTTTTAAGCTATTGCAGAATCCATTTGGGTTGAAGATGGATGTCAGAGCAAAGCCATTAAACAATGGCAAGGATGCTCTGAACAACCTCCAAAGTCGCCTTGAGGAGGTCAGGATGTTAATTCATCAGGAAGAACGTTATTTGTGATATCTACTGATTCCCACTCTGTGACTCATTTGCACCTTTCCTGAGTCAGGGATGCACCGAGAAAAGGAATACACTGAAATCTTAAACTAACAACTATTCTTCAGTACTTTGCAACTGATTATGTAATTTACTCCACACAATCTACACTAATCTGGAAAGGGAAAACGTGTGGAGAAAACATGCTCATTTCCCAGCCAGGAAGGTGAGTAATCCCTCCATTAAAAAACCAAGGGTTTACAAACATTCTCGATTACCAAATTCATCTTTGAGAGAGAGGATGCAGCAGAATCAAGGGGTAAGACATGACCTTGCAGAATTATCCCTGCCTAAGGTCACACTTGTTTGGCAAGGCTGAGATGAGAGAAACTGGTGCCTTGGGGTTATGTGTGCACGCTTGGATGCTATTCCCACATCCAAAATAAATCCCTGCCTGCCCATTCTGGCTATAATTTTCTATCCCATTTCCCTGCCATCAGTGACTCCTTTCACAGCTGCATTTACATCCACATTTTCTTTCTCTCAGATTTAATGCTGTTTCCAGCAGCAGATTAGGAAAACAAAGTGCAGGGGCTGCAATTTCATCCCGGGATGGGGCTGCTCCACCTGAATCCCGCCTTTGTGCTGGGGGCACCAGTGGGAACCTCTCCCCAATCCCTGAATCACCCCCTTGCGTTGACTTACAGGCAGCACTCGGAGCTATCCAGCTCCTCGCAAATCCGCGTCTCCGAAGGCACTGGGAAGGAAAGCCAGGGCAGGGCTGGAGCAGGATCCACCCAGAGCTGCAGGCAGTGTGACAGTCCCCCAGCTTCCACTTTGGCAGTGGTGGCATCCTTCAAGCCTGCAATTAGTATTTGCCAGGGAGACTCCCTGTAAAATAGAGGAACTTCCCAGTCTTGTCAGGAAAAGTAAACATTACCCTTCTCTTTTCCCAGCATTCAATCCCAAAGCCTGGCATATTCATGGCTGTGACTTTTGCTCGTGATGGCAGAGATCTGGCTCTGCCCTCAGAGCCTTGCACAACCCAGGAGATTTAAATATGGGCAGTTAGTGGGAAAACACCTCTCCTAAACCACAGGGATCCTTTGGGACAAGTGTAACACATAGAAGACTCCACTTGATTTATTAGAGATATCAAGGAACAGGGATAAGGAAAAGGATACTGCAGAAGGGCTCAAATCCCAATTGCATTACTAACAGTAATTTATAATAAAGAACACATAACATCCAATAAAACCCCTTCCCAGGGAAGCAGCTGCAGCTCTCTGGGAGATGCCAAAAATGCTGCAGTGCTTCCTTTCTTTTACCGTTTTCTTTTTTGGGGGGGGGATCGTTGCTTGTTGCTGAGGGTTTTCTGAAAGTCGCACAGCCCCAAGAGGCAGCAGGAAAACGCTGTTTCCAAGCAGCAGGATGCTCCTCCCGGCTTGCCGGGATCGTGACGCCAGGTGGCAGCAAAGCCCCAGCCACGGACTGCAGCGGGAAGAAGGGGGGGGATTGGAAAACGGGAGGAAAAAAAAAAAAAATGGGGAAAAAGCGGTGGATGTCTAACAGGCTGCCTGCAGGGAAAGCAGCTCTGCCGCGGGAATACCTCCAACGGGATGCTTCAGCTTCCAGCCCTGGGAAAAGGCAGCCCAAGCTGCCAAAGGGCTGGCACAGAGGACAGGGATACATGGACACAGATGTAGGATGCTGACACATTTGTTATCCCTCCTCACCCCCTCAAAAAACCAAAAAAATCATCTTCTCTATAATCAGAAACACACATTACTGTAAGTTTCAAATAACGCCATAAACTGGGATTTGGGATGTCAAGTTAAAACATCAGCCAGGCTGAGCAGCAGATTTTGGTTTCATTTAGGCCTTTCAAAAGCAAAACATCACACTTGCTGAGGAAAGCCATCCTTTGAAACAGATAGTGAGCAGCAAAGGTGATGCTGGGAAACACAGAGATATTTCCCAGCCTAGAAATGCCTAGAAGTAAAGTGGAAAGAGTTTTCCAATCCACATGAGAGCCAGGAGGGGCTGGCTCCAAGTTTATCAAGCTCCAGGGTGAAACTTAAAAGAGTTTTCTTCCTGTGATACAATCAGAAAGCTACCAACCTAAATCACATAACGAAGCACAGAATTACTCTGATTTGGGTGGGAAGAGACCATAAAGCCTACCTGATTCCAACCCCTGCCATGACCAGGGACATCTTCCATTAGGCCAAGCTGCCCCCAAGCCCCATCCAACCCGGCCTTGGACATCTCTATATTCTCCTGGCCAACTTTTCCTTTATCCTTCTGGTTTTACCTCACAGAATAACTTTTTGTTAAAATCCCTTCCCAGCCCCTTCTCCCTGCTTGGTAAACATAGCTCCTCCCAGCCTTTGTCAGCCCATGGGACTGAACGGGCTGGGAATTGGCTTTTCCTTCCCTGAAATCCGTACCTCCAGTGCCAACAAACTGAGAGCAAAGAGCAGCACTCAAATGACTGAGTGCTGGAGCAGCCTGTCCAGAGAGGGGCTGGGGACACTCCTTCCCTGGGGATATTCAAAACCATGTGGACATAATGCTCTGGGGAGAGGAACTCCTGTCAAGCAGGGATTTTTCTGGGAGGTGGTTACGTCTTCATATTTCTCATGGAGTGAAACAAAACATTAAGAGAAAAAAAGCAAATGAAGGCAGTGAGGAGAGTGAGGGGGCAGCAATGCTTCAGTAGTTATGGGAATACTGGTGTTCAGCTCAAGTGAACTTCCCCAAAAATGTCAGTGAGAACTGTACTGGCTTGCATGACTGGTCCCTTGCCATGGATAATAATCTCTCACACCACACCTGACATACCTTTCCATGGCCCTGCACTGGGCAGGGACTGCTCAGAGCTCTCACACAGCTCCAGCCCTGAGAAACAATTGCACTCTACCAGGAAGTTTCTGAACCGTGCAGATTCGGGAGGCTGAAGGAACTGTCCCTTGGCACCCAAACTGTCCATGGACACTGAAGGGGGGCTACAGCCTGGCCTCCATTTTACACAGATCATGGTGGTTCAGGTAATTCAGCCTCAAACTGAGTTCAAACTGAGCTTGTGGGCTAAAGGCTTGAGAAATCAGCCTTTAAAGAGTGACCAGAATTATACATTGCTTGAATCCCTCCCTGAACACTGATATTTTAGCTTGGCCTGAACAGCTGCCCTCTGACTGCCACCCACACAGCCCCTTTATTCCTCACTCCCATAACTGGGATGTAGACCATGTTCCCAGTTGTGGTGAGAGAAAAGTGATCTCTCAGCCCAGCATCCCCTCCTTGAGGGCTCCTGCACGGCTCAGGGCACCTGCCTTCTCCTGCATCCCAGCTGGGATCACGAGGGAAGGATGTGAGAGGGCAGGAGATGAGGAGTCCCTACACAGAACATGCCCCAGCATCAACCAGCAAGTGGTGGGAATAGTCCTTCCTTCCTGCCCTGGAGCAGAATGGGGAAAACCCAGCACTGAAGACAACCATTAAATAGCCTGGCCAAAGGAAGGCCACAGGGATCACCTTTTGGGCAGGGCAATGACTTGAGGTCACTCCTCACACCCCTGGTTTCTTCACTGCTCTGTCTGCTGTTGTGAGGCTGCTCTGAAAGAGACAAACAGGGAATGACCTCGGGTTTATTCCCGTGGGGTTATTCTTAACCTGGATCTTGTCACCAGGTTTGTTTGTGCTGCAGCTCCACAAAAAGGAGAGGTGTCTGCAAAAAACGAGGAGCCATTTGCACTCACAGCCAGAGGGGTGGCCAGCAGGAACGAGTCCTTAAAAAAGAATGGATGAAGTTCTTGTACCTGAGTACCATGAACAATAATAGGATCCAGGGAAGAAAACTATTTCCCTTGCTGTACCCAATCATCAGTCACACTCCAAGCTCTTATCCTTTCATCTAAAAAAACAAACCCTAGCATTTTTTTCCAGTAAAAGTAGAGCAGATTTTAATTCATGCGTCTCCTTGTCACGCTTTTCTCAGTGCCACAAAAAGACCTGGCACTGCACCTTTTCCCAGACCAGAGGCTGCAAAGCCAAAAACCACAAAAAGAAAAATAAACTTTCCTTTCATCAAGAAGCTCATGGGTGAGGCTTGAAGCGATGAAAGGTCTTATCTGCAGTGAAATCCAATGACCAAACTTAAATGTAGGCTTGGAAAGGTTTCCTGGGGCGAGGTCACCTCCACCCAAGAGCCAGCAAAGCCCAGGCAGGACATATGGGATACACAGGAGCTTTCCATAGCAGCAGAACAGGGATGGAGCTACTGGAACAGCTTCTGGCAGAGTCACGGGGTCCCCAGCTGACTTATCCTGGAAAGCAGAACCAGAAGGGCAGGGAAACGCCAAGGGGACATTTTAGGAAAGCAGCAAATCTACACCTGGCAAGCTCAGAAACTTACACACAGTAAAAACGCTGCTGAGGAAGGCTGATGTACCAAAAAGGGAAGATATAGAAACTTTCAGAAAAGGATGCATAAAAGCATAAAAAAGCAGGGCACAACAGAATAGAACCTCTAACAAATACAGGCAAACGTGTTAATTCCTTCCAGAGATCTATTTTCTCTACATATATATTTGCTATCTCTACTAAGTTTTCCTCAGTAGGCATCTCCTGGAGCTGAAAACTTTTATCCTTGCTGTAAATCTCACAGGAGCAGAAAATGGGAATTTATTCAAAGCCTCTGAGATTATCGTGTGATCTGCTGCTTCATTTCAAGAAGCAAAGCATTGTTTGTGTTTAGAATGAGAACCACTTCTTCCCATCAGGCTGTCACAGGACTTCGGTGCATCTTTTTGCAGTGAGCCTGGAAAATGACCAGGTGAGCTTCGGGAAGCACAAAGAACACAAAGATCCCCAGGGGATGCCAAACATCTCTATGCCAAGTGCAGCTCATATCCAACCAGCCCCTTATATCCAAGCATCCTCCTGACCTTTGTCCCTTCTAGATTTGAACACCTGCTCTAATTCAACATTTTCTTCTAATGCCAGCACACACAAACACATAAAATGCTGCTTTATCTCTCCCAAGTTTATTACACTACACAGCCCAGCTGGTGCAACACCCTGTCAGGAGGAAGGGGACACGGAACCATTGCTGATATGGAAAGAAACGTCTCCTCGTCACCTCCAGCCCCCCAGGATTTCCCAAGCCCAGCCTCACCTATTTATTTTACAAAAGCCAAGATTATAGATAAAAGAGAACACTGTCTATCTATAATTTATGTATGTGTGTATTCAGCTACACTCCTTAAAATAACTTCCCCATTTTATGAGATCTGGCAGGACTTTCTTCCCTAACAAATCAAACTTGTAGATACTAAATTAAAATTTTGACTGTTCAGTTGTTCTAAGTGATTCTTAAATATGCAGAAAGGTAGTAAAATACCCATAATAATATAAAAACTCTGGTAAAATTTGATCACTGGACAACAAATTCATGAGAGAAATAAGATGAACAGATGCACTGTAAAGTAATGCTGTCTCCATTACTATCAGTACAGTAAGTGACAAATTAAGATTATTTCAGCCTCTTAATCTAGAATAAAAGCGTTTATGGGTGTTCTCTGCATTAAGAGTACTTGGCTGCCAAAAATCTTGGTGCTCATCTGCACAAGTAACAGTCTATGTTGTTTCTTGCCTTAGTAACTATTCCATACCAGTTCTTACTCCCAGAGATACTATTATTTTACTAAAATACAATTATTCAGACATTTGCAATTAATGCTCCATGCAGTGCAATTCTAAGTCAGTGCTTCTGTTTACCACAGACCAGCACTCCTAAACCTATCGAAGGCGGGTGTCTGTGCCTCAAAAACCTGCCTGACACACTTAAACCCTTCAATTCCAGCCCTCACTGCTCTTTTAAGGAACAATTCCTGAACTGGCTCTGTAACAACTCCAGGAAGGTTGGGCATTCCTGATGTGTTCATTTCCTTAACTGCTACTTAATACCTAAGTAATATAAGACTCATGCACCTAAACAATTGGATGAATCTATCCCCTACTCTAATAGTGAATTCCAGAATAGGGATTTCCAAGATACCCCGAAATACTGCTCAACCTTCCATCCCCTCAATATGAGGAACCCCATGTTTTCTATCCACTTTTTGTTTCATTACAAAGTAACCAGGAATGTCCAGCACAGTGTGCTTCATCATTTTACAGTGAAACGGGAAACAGCATTTTCTGGCTTCTGTTTGAGCAAACACACACATATTCATAAATAAATCAGGTTTATAACTCTCAAAATGTAAAATTTCCATCAGAAGTAAGGCCCAGCTGTAGTATTTTCCAATCAGTGGCAGAGCACTGTCTTGGAAGATGAACTCAGTTTCTTTTAAGTGTCCTCTCTGTTCAATGAGTAATAACTAATATTGATCAGAGGGGTGACTAACACCTCAGCCCTGATACTGGGATGCAGTCTGGAGACACACATGTATTTTTAAACCCTTGTTTTAACGTTCCTTCAGCCACCTGGCTGATTTCAACACTGGCTGGGCACCAACAGCAATTGCTGCTCAACTCTGTCCAAAACACAGCAACAATTTGCTTGCTGTGGCAAAGAAGGGGTTGAAATAGCCACAGTAACAGCTTGTGTGTGAACTTAGAACAAGGTGGAAGCACAAGAGGTATTTCTAGAGATGAGGTGGATCCCACTCATGAGGAATTCTGCAATATAATATAACACAGCAACTGCCCCTTCTTGCAAAAGAATTGCAGCATGTTTGCACCTACAGAGACTACTCCAGAAATCCATCACCTCATCTAAGACGACTGTGAAAAACCTTTCAGTCCTGCTTTTGAAGTGATGAGTTTCCCATGTACAGGAAAACAACAAAACAGAAACCACTGTGCCAGTATGTCCACCCACTTCAAAAAATTTGAAACGCTTTTAAGAAACAAAATTAACCATTATGTCTTCCAGTTCAAAGCTCCTACAGGAAATCTATGGACACTCACAAAAACCAGCAATATTTTTCATTTCAAACACATGCACCAGAGTTAATACTGAGAAGAAAAGTTGTGTGTATCCCAATAAGCATCCACATTTAAGTACACACACACACTGTGGGTACCTTTGAGACAACCAGCATGCAATTGAACAAAAATATACTCCCAACAACAGAATTTCTCTATTAAATCCATGTTTATTGCTTAAGTTTTATCACAGTGGAGATTAAATTATGCTTAATCATCCGGTCAGTGCTTTTGTACCTTCTTTAATGCCAAAAAACCACCACATTTTAAACCAAGTCATTCATACACTCGAAGTCTCCTCACCATCCCACCATTCATCGCCTCTGTGTGCTCCTGTAGTTGCCACGGGCTGCGAGATTGTAAAAAGGTATAGCTAAGAGGCTTATATTTATAATACCGTTTTTTTTTTCTTCAAGTATTCAGAGAGCAGCACGAGTAGCTGCCCTGCATATTAGAAACATATCTGCACTGTTATTTATTGCTGTAGGACCGAGGCTCCTGATGGAATGGTGATGAAATATTGCATCACTGTGTATGAAGATGAGCTCAGCACCCCGTCATCATCCCAACTCCTCCCATGTTAGTGAGCGACACAAGGCAGAACAGGCCTCCCTCCTTTCTCTTTCAGCCACGGCACCTCCAACTACAAATAAATAAAGCGTACACTCACAACGTGTGTAGTGCAAATTCCAAGTAAACAGAATGACATGGAAATAAAACTCCATAGTTGCCAACTTTGGTTCAGCAGGGCAGCAGCGATTCCACGGCCTGCCCTCGGAGCATACACCACGGCCGGCGTCCCGTGTCGGCGACAATGATTGCAGGAGATGGTTGGAGGCAGGGGGACACGGGGCCACCTCTGCACAGCCTCCAGGTGGCCAGGCCTCACCCCACACACCCACCAGCCCCGGGCAGGGCAGCTGGACACGGCCCACGGCGCGGAATTCCTATTGGCAACTATGCGGAACATGGATTGCGTGGCCCAGACTAATAGAAGGTAATATTTCTTGTTTTTTTCCAGATACAACCATTGAAAGAGAACATCTACAACACTGCGATTCAGAAAGAACTTAATGAGAATTAACAGGAAAGACATTCAACTCTGGGGGCGCAGGGGGAGCGCTGTGTGGGGGCTGTTCCCTTTAAACAAACCCCAAGGAGTGGTTTGAGTCTGCACAGCTCTGGGCCATTACAAAACCTTCTGCACTAAGCAGAGGGCTAGGTTTTTCTGAGTTGTTTGTTTTTGCTGCTGTTGTTTCACTTCTTTTTCTTAATTATGCAAATCTACTTCCCACACAGCCGCATTTGGATGTGAAATAAGACTCCCTAATATTTTCGTGGCATAAATTCTGTATGCAGAGAAAGGTTACAAATATAATTTTGTCTCAGTTAAAAGTTAGGACACACTATAGACTTGCTCAGAACCCTTTTCTCCAAAGTACTGGTAGCGAGCAGAAGAGTCATGCAGCTTTATCAGTAAAACGAGTACATATATTTTGCCATTTTTCTTCAGTGCTCATTAAGATTATTTCTTTTTTTATTTTTTTTAAACATCTGTGCTCTCAGTCCATAACTTGCTATTTCGCAAAAAGACTGGGGGAAATAATTTGTGTTTTAAACAGCGTTCTTACACAACAGGTTGAACCTTCCACAAAGGAAACACAGAACTAGCACTAGAGAGCTCTCTCAGCTAAAAGGATGGAAATATTAAAATAATAAAAAAATAAAAAGAGAACACCTCTGCAAATAAAAAGAAACCTCTCCTCATTTGGGACACACACAGAGCTTTTAAAAGCTGAAAATTCATAAATACGGTCATTGTATACAACTTTAGAGAATTAAGGCTTCTAAAAACTTCAGTGCCAAAATAACCTCTCTGCATCAGTATTAAGAAAAAAATATTTTCCTTTTTAGGTTGTGCTTGACTTTTTTTTTTTTTTAAAGACTTCTCTTAGTTCCATAGAATTTTGTCACATAATATTACATACTGAAGGGGAGTGTTAGAACTGCTTATTGAGGTTTTAAGTAGTTGTTAGACTAAGTTACAGCGATAAAATTTGATTACTGATCTGATTCATTACTACTTTACATGGGGCTGTTGGCTCATTTCACCTTTTTTTCATGCTTAATGTGGCCATTTCTTCTATACTTGCCATTGGGGATCCCGTTCTGGTAGTGTCCATTAACAGTGCTATGTTTGTCATTGGACCAGAGGTGTTTGCTCTGCTTGCAGATTAACTTTGCCATCCTGGCCAAAACATAGTAAAGTAAGGCAGCACCCACGAGTAGGACCAAGGCAATATCCAGTAGGAAATACTGAAAGAGGGAGATGCTGTAAACAGCAGCACGTAGATGCTGGGCTCCGTTGTGGCGCAGGATGTAATTGATCCAGTACACAGTCCGGTTCACCGGGTGTCCGGGCTGGTCCTTGTGGATCTCCGACAGCCTCCGCGCCCGCTGCCGGTAGCTGGGGGGAAGAGAGCACACAGGGAAGAAAGGAAAAGCTGTCATCTCGTGCCATTGTGCAACTGCATCACCAGAGAAATGCAGAACAACGTGAAATCCGGGGTTGGTTTTGCAATAAACCATTTCCACCCGGGTCCGGAGTTTCGTCCAAAACTTTTGGTCTTTCACCCCGGCAGCTGATCCTGTCAAAATCTTCCTCTCCTGTCTATAGGGTTGACAGGTTATTTACACAGGACTTGCCTTTACACCAAGGATAATTGCACAAGGGGAAGGTGATGCAACTGATGTTATCGAGGTCAGTATCAACATTCCCCCTCTCTGCTGCTGCCCTGCTGCTTGCTCCTGGCAGCAATCCCCTTTCCCAGAAAGGCTCAACTCCCATGAAAGCAAGAAGCATCAAGAGCATCACACTCCAAAATCAGGGTTAGCCCAATACAATATACTGCCAGCTAACCCCTCACTACTTTTAATCTGAATATGAGAGGTTTATGAGCCAGAACAGGAAAATAAGACATGAAATATAATTTTTTAATAATAAGATCAGGTAACTTAGAGACACTCTTTCTGAATACCTCCCCATTTTAGCTACAACCCAAACCATGCACGTGTATCTTGCTGCAGGCCCTGCAGACAGCACCACAGCCAAACTGCTCATGTGGAGTAATCAAGACAGACACAAAGGGACCTTGGTCTGCAACACAGAATAAGTCAGGACAGGTTTGTTTCCACAACCTCTGTGCCCTCCACGTGGCAACTGCTACAAAGACCAAGTGAGACAATTGAGTTTTGGTGCTGAGCAACGAGCCCAGCACCCACACAGAAACCTCAGGTGTTGGGTAATCTTGGGAAATAGGACAAACACCCCAGACTTGCCTCAACTGTGCACACAAAAAACGCAAAACACAGGTTTTTTTTCCACTGCACAAAGGCTTCATATCCATATTCACACACAAACAACTGCTCATTCCATACCTGGGGTCATTAATAACTTTCACTAGAGCTTCATACAGTTCACCCTCAGTCATGGTCTTCCAGTTGAGCAGTATTCCCATCCCTTTGGCCTGCACACGGGTCATGGTATCGTAATGGTCTCCAAAGAGGGGAATGCCCACCACCGGCACTCCGTGGTACATGGTTTCAAAAATGCTGTTCAAGCCTCCGTGACTGAGGAAAGCTTTAATGTTAGAGTGACCTGGAACCACAAGAGGCAAGAAGGTTACAAAATGCACTTCCATCTCCTTTATATTAAGGTATTGAAGCACCTGGGCACAAGAAATTTACCACCACATTTCTAGGGCTGCAACTCAGGCAGGTAGAAGTTACTGCAGCTTGTTCTGAAGTTCTACCTAAACCCATTCTGCTGAAATTCCTCATGCATTAAGTCATTTCCTTACACACAGAGAGAGAGCAGCCAAAGCAAAGAAAAATCTCATGTGTATGAGAAATGTAAAATGATTAATGGAGTAATGAATATGCATTGCCTACTCCTGAGTGGCTGCAGGTGGTGACTCCAGCAGGTTCAGCAGTACAGGCGAGCAACGTTTTGTACCGAATATCACTTTTTATGGTAGGACAACTGCTGTCACACTCACCCTAAAGTTTCACATGCCTTACTTGCTGTTAGCAAGACCTGACAATCCCAGAACAGCCTCATGTGATGGAAAAAGCAGCCTGCCTCAGAGCAATCCTGTAACCAAAACAAAACTACCTGCTTTAGGAGTCACCTGCCTAACCACTAAGTTATGGTAAATTCTCCAGCTCACACAAACACTGATGCTCAATGCACTCAGCAGCTCCCATTGGAGCTGTTGAGAACACAAAAATATCCCCATCTCCCAGAAACAGCCAAATATTCTGTGACCTCCCAGATATGCTCAGGTACCCTTTGACAGGGAAGAAAAAGAAAAACAAAACCCCAAGTTTGCTTTCCCCCTGAAGCACCTCAGTTCAACAGAGAGGTTATCAGCTTGCAACACGTGCCCAAGTTCCAGTAGAGCTTTCTTGTACTTATAAAACAGTATTTACAGACCCCTAAAACTTATCCTGATGCTCAGTTTTCATGACTCCTCCTTGAACAGTATTTGAACTTAAGGAAAATATGAAATTCATATTAGGCAAAGACAATTAACAGAGAGGCGCTCAATTCTCTCTTCAGATCCTAATTTAATATTCTTGCTCCATGACTGCCATGACAAAAATTATCCTGGCTTGACAATAATTGCTAATTCAGTAGAGAATTTCTGAAAGAACAAACTGAACTCAAGTGAGAATAAGCAATAAATAATGGAAACAGATACTCACCAAGGAGGTCATTTTGTGGTAACCATTCGATCAGCTTGGTATTGTTGCCTAAATTCCTTGGTTTGTTTCCTGAAAACCTAAACCAGTAACAAACAGAAACAGTTATCAAACCCTCCAAATGAACTGCTACAGGATGGAGCTGTTTTGTTCATTAGAGAGGACTGGAACTGCAACTTCAAAAAGAATCAGATACACATGCCCAAGCAAGCAAGACATACATTTTTGCAACTGCTTGCACTTGTTTATGTTGAAAAAAGCCTTGATTATTTATCCTAAGTTATATAAAAGCAACAAATTATGTTACTGGTTCGTTCTCCCTAACCAGAAGGGCACAAAAAACTATAAAAATCCTTTGATTTAGCATCATGATATTAAGATTGCCCAGCAGTACCCACCACTTTTCTGTTCAGCATACAGGTCCATGATCTGAGGAACAAAACCAGAACCCCAATTCCCAAAAAATGCCAAGTTCCATTTGACTGATACATAAACACTTAAACTTTAATAAAAGGGTTTAAATGACTTCGTTGGGTTGGCATTCATCTATCCTCAAGAAAAATCCTCCCAATTTATTTACTACAAAAAGGGGATGCTTCCTAAAGAAACGTATTCCAGGGAAAACACAGTAAAAGGATAGAAGAACAGCAGTACAATAAATTTACATTATTAATTAGAAACCAAGCAGTGTTGTGGGATTCATGAGGAAACAGTGGCTCTACTCCAAACAGAAACTCATGTTATCTTTACTACCACAGATTCTGTGCCACAGCCTGAAAAATTCTCATTTTTCCTGTTCATTAGTGGGATTTCATCCTTGAACTACACATAGCAGCAAGGACTTCCCCTAAAATATTGTGGGGAACCGGTCACCAAAACTGTTAACACAACTCCATGGGTGTGGCAGGGTTGTGAGACACCCACATGAGGTGTAAGACACTGCTTATCTGAAAAATATGGTTCACATGAACTCCACCAAATTATATCAGCAAGGCTTGATGCAAGGCAGAGCTGACTAAACAGTTTTTGGATTTTTACAGGGAGTTCTGAGCACCACTTGAGATGTTTTCAGATCTGAGAACACTTCTTACTGATTCTGACTGCTGAAAATTTCTCTTCCTTCCATTTCTCACAGAAGATCAAGCAAGTGGGAAAACGAATAATGAAAGCTTGCTGTTTACACATAAGAGAAGGGGCCTAAAAAAGTGAGGGGAAAGGGGAAGAAGAAAAAGGAGGCTTTTCATCACTAAGAGGCATTTTGGAGCCCTGGGGTAGTTCCTTCATCAAAAATAGTGGCAGTGTATCCAAAAGTTACCATCTCAGCTTGTTTTCACTGCCCCAAATCCTTCCAAGGATATGAACCTACACCTTGCTCTGCCACAACAATCCCTGCTTCTCCTTGTTACCAGGACATTGCAATATCTTCACACCAAGTGTTTTTCAGGAGCATCACACTGTCTTGTGCCACCCAGGCAGTCTCAACTCCAGCAGGACACAAGCATGCTCCAAACCACCCCAGTCCCTCCCACACTGCCCTCACCTCCAGATAACCCTCTGGGGCAGCCTTGCCAGGGCGTGTGCCAACTTATTGGCGATGTCTTCCGACAGGTACTTGACTCCAGCGCCGAAGGAGACGAGGACAAAGCCGTTCTCGTGAGCGCCGCTCACCCACGCCTGGAGATCCTGCAGAACACAAAGTTCACACTGAACACTGCAGAGACAAAGCACAGCAACAGTAAGCAAACATGGCTCAGAAAAAGCAGTCCTTGGTGACTTTGTTGCTTCAGAAGCCAGGTTTCACAAATCCTGAACATTCCAGGAGTCACTGAGAACAATGGCTCACGATTCTGAACCCAGGGCAGAGGCCACCAACAGCAAAACCCTTCTGTGTTTGTTTTAGCTTCAGTATTAACCACCAGCTGCTTAAGACAATTTGTCCCTCCTTACCTGATCAGTTGACACACATTCACAAAGTTAGCAGGCTGCATTTTAACTCAGCAAAGCATAAATATATTCATCTCATAGTATCACCTTGGAAGCCCTGCACAGGAGAAGTGTGAATGAAGCCGGGGACTCAGCTGTGTCATTTCCAGCCTTGAGCAAAGTGAGAGTGCCTCAAAAACCTTGCTTTGCTTTCATTTATATAAAAAAGAATAAAACACAACTTGAAAGTAGCCAGAGCTTCTAAAGACACTGGCAGTTTCTACTTGGTTTACTTCTTAAAGCATAGATTCAAATCTTGTTTTAGCTGACACAAATGTTAGCAGTGGAAACAAACAAACAAAAAAATCCTACTCCTGACATATCAGTCAGAAGACTATCTTGTGTTTCACAGGATATGGCTTAATTCTGGTCTTGTCAAGTTAAAGTGCAAGCCTGCTCAACACCAGTGCAGCAATAGGAAATGAGCAAAGAGAAAATGAAGAGCCGTGCTCACAATGTGCCTCTTGTCCTGGTAATAAATAAGAGGGCAGACAGTAATGGAGTAACGCCGTGCTATCCTATCCAAGCACAAAATCCAGCACATGGCACTGGGGGTTGGGCACTGCTCTCTGCGATAAAGCAAAAAAAGTACCATTTTCTTTAAAATCCACAGTTCATTCTTTTCCGGTCCACTCTTTGCCTTTTTTTAATTCATGTGAAGGGAGAGCGAGAAGGCAAAGGAGAGGAAGTGGCTCTGACCTGCCTCAAAGCTGAATCATTTATTAGGGGCTGAACTTCTGACACCAACGTTTCCAAGCGGTTTTGTGATTTATTTAAAGCTCGTCCTTGAATTTTACTTCAGGACCTGGGGCATACTGCAAATCTCATTATATTATAGTCACTGTAGTGCTTCAACTAGTTACATCTTGAAGTCTTTCCCATCAGCTGCTTAAAGCTAAAGAGAAAGGAACTTTTTGTGGGCTCTAGGATAAACCGTTCTGCAAAGCCCAATATTCACAGGGCACTCACCCAGCCAAAGGGGCAGATTCCTGGAGGTTTCCAGAGTGCCCTCAGAGTGCCCTGACAGAGGTGCTCAGGAAGCCACAAACAAGGTATTGATGGTGGCTCTCAAACATACCAACATGGCAGACCCTGAGATGTAAAGGTCAGGGTAGCCTTGCCTGCAGTGACCATGACATGGACATCAGGATAGTGAGCCCACATGGCAGACAACAGCAGCATCTCCTGGCTTCAAGAAAACCAATTCCAGCCTCTTCAGAGTCCTGCTTGGATGAATCCCCTGAGACACAGACCCAAAAAGAAAGGCTTGGGAGAGCATGTTCCAGCACCACTTCCTCCAAACCCAAGCATGATCCATGCTGATGAGCAGGAAGCCAGCAAAGGTGGCAGAAGACAAAAATGTATTAAAAAAAAAAAAAAAAAAGGCAGCACATATGAGTCAGAAACAGGGACAGGTAGAACACCAGGCACTGCTTGAGCTTGTAGGGATGGCATTTGCAAAGCCAAAGCTGAACAGGACAAAGGACTTGATGTCAAAAAGTTCAAGGTGCTTCCTGCTTTCTTCATTGTAGCCATAACTGGTTTGGCCTTTGGCAATGCCAGGTCCTTCAGACCAGAGGGAAATTCTACATAAACCAGACAGAGTACTTATACAGAGTCCAATAGGATGCACCCAGAAATGCCAGGTGTCTGGAAACTGGTGCGGAGTCAGTGGGGAAACAGGATAAAGAGCACGTGTCACTTGCATTTTCATGGAAAGGTCTATTCAGCCTCAATTTGACCCCTGGAAAGCAATGGAGAATAATCCTGGATCATCCTGCCATCAGAAGGTCCTACCTGTGACTACCTCTCCTTGGCCAGACACAAGGCTTGTGCTGCTGGAGACAAGCCTGTTCTAGCTGAGAACTGGCTCCCAATGCCACTGCTCCTCTGTGCTTAATGAGAAATTGTGGAGGCTTCACAGATCAGATGTATTCACACAGTAACAACTGCGCTTCATTATAGAAGCATTGAGGAGGTATAAATATTTATCTGTAATGGAATTTCTAAAAGAGCATTCAAAAAAATCCACATGTATAATGGAAAGTAGCTGCTAAGTACTTAGAATTTTACATAGAGTAATAATCATTATTAAAAAAGGAACTTGACTATGTCACCTACATACTTTAGCATTTTGTTGCTGAACAGCAAAGCAACCTGCTCTGTGTTATGGTGGTTTCATAGCCAAGCCTCTGTAATCCTTCTCCCTTTGAAGGTAATCCCATTGCTGCAGTGGAACATAACATGGACAAAAGTGCATTTAAAATCTTGACAGGCAAGACAGATCCTGCCATCAGGCTAAAAGCATGGGACTTGTGCATCATATTAAATGAGATTACATTTAAAAAAACTGGAAAATAAAATAGTTTGTATCAACAGAACCTTAATATCAAGACCAGAGCTGGATGATATCTGGCCAACACAGAAGCAGAGGAACCAGATAATGTCCTTTGAGCTTCTTTTAGAATGCTAGATTAGGAAGAATGTAATTAATTCTTCAGGGTCAAAACTGCCCAGTGCCAACCTCAGGAAGACTCAGTTCATCTCAGCTTGCTGTATTGTGACATCAACTGAAAGGTTCTTGCCTATCCTAGATTTTATTTATGCTTTACATAGTGCTGTTAGCAACAAGAATCACTTACCTGCCCTCTGGCCTGCAGCCCCTTTCCAATCTGCTTCCCTAGAGGGGTGCTGGACACCACTACTGTACATGGGCTGCAGAAAATCAGCTACAGACTTGTCAGGACAAGTGTCCTTCCACCAAACATCTGTGCCACTGCTGGCAGAACACAGCCTTGATTCAATGGGATCACTACAAACACAGGGAGCTGGGTAAAAATTAGGCAATGGAAAACAGGAAACTTACACTGCATCCTCTTAGAGCTCCCTGAGTTTGTGATGTGGATGAGTCCCCTACTCCCAGCTTCCTTAAACTTATTATAACTACTTCTGTAACAGCTTTTTAGCACAGAATTTCTAAATAGAACATCAAGTGAAACTGAATCCAAGTAAGTGGCATTCCCAGGCCTTTGGTTTTAAGACACATCTCCAATGTCCTGGTGCAATTAGCCATGCCGTGGCACAAAGCCACATTATTTTCTTGTATTTTGCCTGTTCTTTGTATGGTATACAAGGTGTAGCTGTGATACCCACAGCAGATAAAGAGCAGGCTGTGCTCTTGGCACATCTCTGAAAGGGACTGAATACTTTAGCAGCACTATGACTATGGCTGTGTATGTCATTTAATTCGTGCGTGTACACTCCTAATGCTCACAAAGGAGAAGCTGGGAGCAATGCTCACAGAACCTGAACACTGGAAAAGCGCACACTGATACCACAGAACAACACTGTACGCCTATAACTTCAGCAGCCTTCAGTCACCTTCCTACCTTTCCACTCTCTAGGGCCATATTAGCCCTAACATCCCCTACAGCAGCCTCGATGAACCGACAAAAAAAAAAAAAAATAACAAAACCCTGAGAGCTTCACCCCCCAGGTTCATCCCCCATGAACTCACCCCTTTCTTCCCCTTAAATCCACTTACACTTTTGACCTCCAGCACATTCTGCCCCGGCGATCTAATTACGCCCTGTATGAAAAGGCACTGAGTCAGGATGAGTCATTAGAGCTGCCCTCATTAAAATCAGCATTCCCTGATCGGGCAGCACTTCACAACTCCTGCCTTGCAGCACAGCGACCTCCTTTTGCCCTCTTTACACGATTTTCAGGTTTCCTGTAAATTCAGGATGCTTTTATTTTAACACAAGAACAGGAAACTACCATTTCGGAGGTCTAACGTACAGAAAAAAAAAAAATCGGGGTAGGGAGTTTGTTACATGGTGAGCTGCTTTAAGCCCTTCTCAAACTCTGGTTCAAACTTCAGCTGAGAAGTTCATTCAAACTTAAGGTACACATCATCAGGTCATGCACTTCTTCAAATGGCTCTCTCTTTCAGTGACTGGAAGAGAACATATAACCCTCTCTCTCGCCCCCAAATAGAAGTAATTTTCAGATTTTCTTTAAACAGAGCCAAGGGCTTTTCTTTCTAAGTCCAAGAGACAACATTGCCGTGTTGATGCTACACTGCCAACTTGACAAACCTAGCAGTGACTTATAAACAGGGACCTGGCTTTTCCCTTCCAAACCAGCAACGAAGCCATAACAAATTATAACCCCCAAACCTTGACCAACTTCAGAGCAAAACTTCCAACAGAAACTCAGGAATCCGAACAGACACTCACAGAGTTTGTGTACATTATGCCTATTAAAAGTGTAGGCCTGCCAAGTCCAATACAGCACATTCACATTCTGAACTACATTTTCCAGCTCAATTCTGTGTTTGATCCAGCTACAGCTTTGTACACATTCATAAAGGATCACATAATATACATACTATAACCAACTCAAAATTCCACTTCAATGGTTTAAAAAAATAAATAATGCAAATATATTACCTAATGCCTAGAGTAATTAGAATTTTCATAAAAGTTAATTTTAAAATAACCAAAAATGCATACTAAAGCATAAAAAACTTAAGGACCTCTACTTAGAACACTGTGCCCAACCCTGCCCATCTCTGCTTGTTTCCATGTAAGTTCTGTGCAAATGCATGTCCTTTGGGAGAAATAGTACAGGACTCTGTGCTTGCATAGGGAGAAGAAGCACTTATTGATCTGTGCTGTACTATAGGAGTGAGGGGGGAGGAATAAAGAAATAAAAATCCATCTTTTGACCAATGTGAGACAGGAATGCTATTGTGGCAGCCCCACTGTGTGGGCTTTGTTCTGCCTGGTTTGCTAATTAGCCATTCTCCGCAGGCCCCTGTGCTGAACACACAGCTGTGAGCAGGGAGTGAGGGCCCAGCTGGCAGTAACCAGTGGTGCCTAATACTGAGCTTTGTTTCAGATAAACAAAGTGCACAAATACAAACATAACCGGGTGCAATATCCGAAGCTTCCCCTGTTCAGCTGCTCCATTCAAATGTGCAATAGCACAAACGCCTGTTCTTCGGACATGGTTGCAAACCACCCTTTCCCCAAGGCACAGCACAGGCACCCTACACAACTTCTCCTACAAAATGCTGCTTAGAGGAGACAAAACCAGATCTATTTCAAAATAAGAAGCCACATTAGGCCATCTTCAGAAAGGAGATACTGACTGATAAATAAACAGATAGGTATAAAGACCATTTTTCTGAGTGTTCAAACTTTTCTGCCATCCTTTGGATAGTACTGCTCTGACGTGACATACTGAAATTCTGTATTAATAGATTTATCTTTCAGATTTTTCTAACACAAGATATACAAACAGGTGGCCTAAGGTCGTATAGGTGCCTTTATACAACCTTTACTATCACAAAACAAACAGGATGGTATCTACAACCTAAGAGTTATAAAAATCCCATAATTCCACAGCAAACTGAGAGAAACTATTACTCCGGGCAAAGCAAGCTGTTTGTATTTACTTGCCATGAATTTTTAAGTCAGTTTAGAACCAAAAATAGGAGTTTTTATTTGCTTGAAGCAGCAAAGGACACAGAACACAGCAGTGAACACTGAGGGCACAAGGCAGAGGATGGAGCCAGCCTCCCTGACTCCACACCCCCAGCTGCTCCTGCTGGCTCCGCATCGCCCAGCACCTTGGTCGCACTCCCAAGGTTATTTCCCACTGCCTGAACTCCTGCCTTTCCAAAACCATGGCCACCAGGCAAAAGCTATCCTCCCATTTTATCAGGACTTGCTCCTTTCCATGTCATCTGTCTTCAGTTGTTCATGCAATTAAGAGCAGACACGGAGCTCCCAGTGAGGACAGGAGCCTCCTGAGCCCCCATTTCCATCTGCATTAATAACAAATTAATTCTTCTTTTCCCTGGCCTTTATTTATGAGATCTACCATACATAAAGTGCATGCAGTTAATATTGGCACCATTTTTTCTTATTTTGTAATTCACACTGGCACAGAGCAAGCTAACTCCAAAAACAATACTCTGTGACCTCTCAAGAAGCACATTCAGATTGGACTAAAATCTCTGCTTTCTTGCTGGCTAAGAAGAAACCAACTTGCTACTAGCTGGGAAACAAACTCAATATATCTGAACTGTTTCCTAGGAGAACCCCAAGTAATACTAAATACAGTCACCACATATTCATCCAATAGTGCTGTTAAGTTTCTCAAGATTAGACACAGATTCAGCCCTGTTGAAATACAGACAACTTTTTCCTTTCACACTTCTCACTAATTATTTGCTGTTTATATATATATTATTTGCTATTTTATATATACGTATCTGCCTTCTCCAAAATACACAGGGTATATTAAAAAAAACTATCTGAAATCTTACTGAGCCTTCCAGTGCCTAAAACGTTTTATTTTCTTATCCCTGACCCTTACTGCCTTTTCCCATTTAGCATCCACCAGGGACAGAGTTTAAGTCTATTTAACTTGAAAAAAAGAACAAAACACCCACTCCAAAGCAGAATGAGGAAATGCAGTCCCCTAAGTCTCTGCTCCTGTACCTGAACCCCCTCTGGAGCTGCAGGAGTATCCAGTGCAGCTCCAGGAACACACTCTACCCACAGCTAGAGGTCAAGCAGCAAAGTGCCTCGCAAGGACTTGCCTGATGCAAAAATCCATTACTCACCAGACCTCTGGCAAGCACCCTGGGAAAGCAACCTTGTCTTCCAAATGAATGGGAGGAGTGGAAAACGAGGCCCCTGCCCTTCAGGAGAGGTTATGAAAATCACTGCGGAGAGGAGCGGGTGCAGCAGAGGGATCCTCAGACCCAGAGCTCCAATTAAAAACCTTGCTGGCATTACCCCACAGGCAATATTCTGTTAAAAAATACCCAAAAAACTACCTTCCTAAGCATGAACTTGCAAGTATGCACAGAAAAGCTGATGATCACCAAATGGCAATGCAAACCAAGGTTCTATCAATCCTCTCAATTGCTCCAAATGGAGCAAAAGCTCCGAGTTAAGAGAAAGCAGTATTAAGTATGGAGACTGTTTTTACTTACTCTGTCTACAGAACAAAGTCAAATTAAACTGCTGATAACAGTTAAAAAGGTAATTGACAAGCTGCTAAATTTTAAATCTAGACCTCTGTATTGCAGACACTGACATTCAGCCCACCTGTGAACCCACATGATAATCTCATTTAGGTGGGAAACGTTGTCTGTCATTGCTCTAGTATGACACCGGGGCTCTGTGGATGGTAGGAGACAATCCTAACCTGCAGCTTTAAATCCTTTAATCTAACAATTGCAATTTCTTCTTCCTTTTCCTCTTGAGATACAAGAGTTTTTTTTCTTCCAGGAGTTTACCTCCTCCCTTCTCTCTTTTTTCCAGATTTATAAACACATGTAAAGCGCATATATACATACATAATACCCATATATTTTTATAATAAAGAAGCCATCAGTCACCACCATTTCTTTGAAAAGCCCAAGATCAGCTGGCTTGTGAGCATGTGTAAGACCCACATGCTTCACCCAGACTCCCCTTGGCCAGGGTGAGCAGCAGAACATGCTGCCTGCAGAATTCCCCCTGTGAACAGCCTGGGAATGCTCAGCAAGATAAGATGTCTCCTCACAAAGCCCTTGCTGGAGACATCTCATCCCCCAAAGCAAGGTATTAGCCATAAACAAACGATCCACCTTACCTTTAAGCAACTAAGAAATCTGAAAAGTTGTCTTGATTAAAGATCCCAACATGCCAAATTATAGGAATATGGTACCAAAACTCAAGGGTGTTCCATATGCCCAGGAAAAAAAAGAATACCCTTTAAAATAACTTCCTATCTTCTGTTTTTGTTTTTTTTTTTTATTATAAATGGGAGAAATATGGGAAAAACACTGGCTCATTATTTGTCCTCTATAGGGGTCATTGCTCAAAATTTGGAGGAAACAGTTAAATCACTGCATGTTACCAAAATGACCAAGTCTTGTTAGTTTGTGTATTCCAATACAAACGTGATAAATCAGAATATTCAAACCCACAATGTCTGTTTACAGTAGTAGCTTATTAAAGTGTTGGGGTTTTGATTTTTTTCTGTACGAGTAAAAATAAAGCAACTGCTCTTGCTTTTAGCTTTCTGATTTCATCATCTGACCTATCCAACACATAAGGTCTGGAATTTCTGTTTTCCATTCCCAAGACAAACAACTGCTTGAACTCAACAAACAACCACCCTGGACTGTAATCCATGAACCAAGTAAATGTGCTTTTAGATAGAGAGCACAGGCTTGCTGAAGGTTTGGTGCTCCTTTGTCAGCTCATGGGATGCCAGCTTTCTGTCTGGCATGTGCACCTGGAGGTGCCTTCCTCACAAGTTGAACTGGAAACACTTAACCAAGCTCCAAAATCAGCCCTGCAGCCTTCTCCCTGTGTCTTGTGCTAACCAGACAGATGCTGAGTCACATTCCTGCCCAAATTTAAAATGCAGCAGAACAGACATGGTTCACCAACTCAGTCCTACTGGAGCAGCCAAGTTTTAGGACGGTAGGCACCTGGAGAGCTCACACAACACTTTCCTGTAGATCAAAACATCAAATTCTGGGGGGAAAAAGCTTCACCTAAAGTATATTTCAGAGCCAAAATACATCATCATACAGTTCAGAATTTACACAGTGCTGCATCATCTCCATCCTCAAAAGACTTTTTGCCTCCCCAGCTGACAATCCCATGCATTTTAAAGACAGCTCTAGAATTCCTTCACATCACCAGAAATGTACTGTCCAAACAGGTCTGTAAGAACCATTCCTCAGACCTGAAAAATAATAAAATGATGGTGCTATGCCATGCACAAAAATTTACTGCTACAGTCTGCAAGGGCTTATAGATGTCCTTGAATCTGAATGAAGGAGAAAAGCCAGGTTTAAGGAATAAAACACCTCTTGATTCTTCCAACTCTTTTTCAAGATAAATATCAGTATCAGCTAACACACCTAGTAAACATACTACTGTCAGCAAGGCTCAAGGAGGAAGAACAAAACACAACAACAACCAAAAAAAAATCCCGCACCAAAAAACTTTTTAGTGAAGATATTTCAAAGCCACCAATTTGCTGCACAGACTTTGATCTGTATAATAACAAGCTCAGATAAGAGATGTCCATGGAGGAGTGAAGAAGTTCCTGTAATTATCTGTTGACAGCTGAGGCTGTAAGGACAACTTATTACTCCAAAATGAGAACACCCTCCTGCACAGCATAAATTTACTCATGGACTGAGTATTTCCCAAGGCAGCTGCTTGTAGCACCCCTCTGCTTCCTGCCCTGATTCAGGGATGTATTTTATCATGCTGATTAACACCAAGTACACATCAACCTGATCACAAGGTATAAATGCCAGAGCAGAGGTTTCCCCATTGCTGCTTAAAAGGGTGTCCCTTCAAAATGCCAGCTTCATTCAGATCCCTCTCGAGAAGTGTGGTGAGGAAGAAGCAGAGGAGCCTGTGATGTTCCTAACAGCTAACGACAGTGATATGGAAAATACTGCCAGGGAACACCATACCCACAATAGTTTGAGTCCCTGATGACCTTAAGGACTTGATATCCAGTCCATCTCTAGCTTGACATGTTTTAAAGCTAATTCTGTTCACGCTGTCCTCTACATAATTCAGCAGTTTTATGAGTTAAGCACACAAACCCTGGACTCTGCACCCACCACCCAGAAACTAAATAAAATTCCACGCGCACGTGGGTTAAGTCACTTCAACCATCTCCTTGTCTTTTCCAGAGCAGCACAGCACACAGGGCAAGAAGCACCATCTAAATCCCATTTAACCAGCGAAAATGTCACACTGGCTCTGACAGAATCGACTATGCAGAGCTTTGCAAAGCCACCACGGCAGAGCAGAGTGATGGGGTGTGCTCGGATTCATGCACCCACAGCAGGGATCCAGAAGGGGAACGTGCAATCCCAGGCACTTCAGCCACTGTCTGCACAGCTAAGGCCGACCCTGCCATGCCAAACAGGGAGCTGCAAGGCACCGCAGGGAGACGGGAAGAGCGGTGACCTCCAAAGGACCCGCTGCTCTCCCCGCTGGCTCCCCCTCCTTGGCACGCCGGTCACTGCGACTTCCCGAGGGATACTGCGCCAAGCGCAGACCGACAGCGGGCACTGCCTGGGAGGGAAAGCAGGGACGAGGATCGGAGCCTTCCCGAGGCATCTGGGCAAGCCTAAAGACACGCTCGCAGTTTGTGTGCCACAGCCGGGGGCTGCAGCGTAATCGCTACAGAGCTCAGCAGCAGCTCAGAATCATGCATGACACGAGCTAAGCGCAGGATCAGCAGGAGACATGTGCCCCAGGATCCAAATATTAAAGCAGATGGGACAGCAAAGCTCTGTCAGGTTATGTACCTCTATAGATATGTTGATATATATATATAAAATATATATAACATTAACAGAGATGACCAGCAAAGCTGGGTCAGCTTTGTTCCCCTGCACACGCACACAGAGCTACATGACAGCAGAATTCAGCACCCACTGCTACATGCTACCTTCACAGCTGTGCTCTTCTAACTTCTCTTTCAAGAAGTTCAAGAAACAGGTGCAGAATCTGAGCAGCCACAAAACACAGCTGTCTCATCCCCTGGAATGAAAGAACTGCCACCCTGTAACACCTTAAAAGATCTTTACCTCCTCATTGACTGCTTCATGTCACTATCTGCCTTTGATTTTTAAGATGCTGCTTACAAACAGAAAGCTAGAACTTGTAACTTACATGTAGGCATTCTATTATGGTTAAACTACTTGCTTATTTTCGGTGAGGGGGGGAAAAAAAAGTGCTGACAACACACAGGTGCCACTACTGAGGTGCCCAGGTAGTCTGAGCAGCTATTTTGGACTTGAAAGAACATGCCTGATTTTTTTCCAAATACTTCTCCAGCAGACAAAGTGGACTAGGCTACTTATAAGCCGTTCTGGTGAATTCAAGAGACAGACCATGCAGACTTGCAATAACAGCTTTAGTGGGCAAATTTTAGCTACTGTGTCCAGCTACATGCTCCCTTATTCTAATCATTGTCCATGGACAAGAAAATTACTTGATAGAGCTGCTGAAGCATCACCAATTCCAGTCCAGCCCAGAAACACGAACCAGCTCTGCCTCTGGCTCACCTTAATGCACCAAACTAGAAGCTGCAGGAAATAAATTAGCTAAGGCTGCTGCCTAGAGATGCAGCAAAAGCACACAACAGCCGCAGCACCCGCTGCCTGCACTCACAGTTTTCATCTGCCAGGACAGAGGGACAGTCATGAATTTCATCCAATTGCTCAGCAAACACAAACTGATTGCCTAGTGATTTACCTACAATACACACCACGGGGATATGCATTAGGCATGGACTAATTACAGGGTAAAAAAAAAATGTGCTCACTTGGTCCCTCTCTACTGTTCATTGAAAACATGTGCTTCAAACATCAAGGATGAATTGCCTGATAAAACTGAAAAGAAGATAAACAATGTCTCAGCTCACAAATAATTACAGGTAGTTTCTTCCCCTGCTGTAATATTTGCCCCATTTGCTTGACCTATAGGTCTCTTTCAAGGTCACTGTCACTCCTGTTACACTGAACATCAAAAGACAAAACAGATAATGTTAATCTGTTGCCCAAATTGATTACACAAATACATTTTTTTCTCTTGCAGAAAATGGAAATATCAGTGCAGAAAATGAGGAAAAACTCAATCCAGTCAACGAAGTTTTCCTGGAGGGAAAATAGGGATGAACTCGTAGACAGCAGAAGGATACCTGACCTTTCCTTAACACAAACACATTGATGCACACATGGAGAGAAACAGTTAGAAGCAGCACTGCCATGGTCATTTCTGATGATGCCTTGGAGAAGAGATAACAGCACTTTGCAAACAAAAAGCAATGGCTCAAAGAGGCACTTTAAGAATCAAACTGTTGATCACCACAGGCCTACCTAGCCCTTTCTATCATCCAGCCAAAAGTGGCCATTAAAAATCGCCTCCAATTCAAGATTTATGTACACATAAAGAGAAGTGTAAATAACATGGTTTTCTGTGAGATTGTTCTGCCTGTCACTCACCACTGTACTGCTCAGCAGAGGCATTCTTGGGTATAATATATCAAAGATCACTGAAGTAATCAAACTTAATAATTAATCTGTGCAGCCAGGACTTCTGGCGTCAGTCCAGTCACTACCACTGTTTCAGTCTGAAGTTCAGAACCTGATTTCCTGCATGTGCACAGTAAAAATTCGTATCTGAGAGCAGCCACAGGGACATTTATGCCAAATCTTATCTCCATTTCTCACTCATTACAGTCTTCTCATGCTTATGTACATGTAGTCTTATAGTCATTATCAAACCTAAGGGAGGCATAAAAACAAAAGCCATAAAAACACCAATACCATGAAATGACCTAGTAAAACCTACCAGCAGACTACTTGAAGCAGAAACAGTATTTATCTATTCTCCCTCATGCTCATTTTAAACCATGTTTGGTTAAAAGCTCATTTTCAAGACAGAGTACACTGTCTTTAACCTCTAGTGCAGCATTAAGCACCTCACTCAAAAGCAAAATATTTCCTGCATCCAAAAAAAGATTCATTTAGTTGAATGTGTGACCAACAGTTCCCCTTCACCACCGCATGAAGTGACTTCCAGGGAATACTGCACCAAGCAACAACAGAACAGGTCCCACCTGAAAATCACTGCTTAAGAGCTGCCCCTCATCCCATGAGGTGAAGCAGAAACCACAGAAATGACTGTAAAACTCAGCAAACCTTACTTCTGGCAGAGGGCTGGCTGGCTTCGTTAGGATTCCTCCCACATAAACAACGTTGGGTAGCGTAGGTCTCGGAAACTCCAGTGCAACATCAGTACAAAGCATCCACAGGCTGGATCCATGGACCAAGTCATACATGGACCGTTCTGGAAGAACTTTGTGTTTCTGCATTATCCTTTCGTATTTTGGCAGAACCAAAAAACTGACTCCAAACCTTGAAATAAGATAAACAATAGTATTTTTAATCCTCTCAAATAGGTTCATGTGATCTGTGAGCAGCGAGTTAAACTCTGGAACGTAGGACAGGGGAGCTGGAGCACCCACTTCTGCTGGATACCAGAGGCCGGTGGAAAACACAGCATATTTAACCCCTAAAAGATGGGCTATAACAAATCCACACATCTCATTGGGATCTACCAGGAGCAGGTCAAACTTTTCCTGTTTGAGGGCATGCATGAGGTTTCGGTTGCCAACGATCATGTCGCAGTTCTTGGAATAGTGGTCCAGGATATCGAACAGTTCGAGGGCGGTCAGCCTCCCCGAGAAGATACTCCTCATCTTGGACTGCAGGAAATCATCCGAGGTGCTGCTGTTAAAGATCCCCGGGTATCGCTGCAGTCTGTAGTGATTAGATGGAGGGATCTCTCTGCCCTCAGAGAGGAGAAACACTGTCTGGTGACCTTGGTCATGCAAGGCTGAGGCCAGAGTCTTGAATATATAAAGATGGCTTTCAAACATAATTGGCGGCACAACAACAATTTTGGCAGCCCTCGCTATCCCGACAGCGCTCCACAGGAGAATGAAGGCTGGAGCGTACGGCTTCATAGCTGGAAGGAGAAATAAGAGCATTACATCACTTACAATAGGACTACATGCTGCAGTTCCAGCCCACTGCCCTTCGCTCTGCATGGTCATGAGCACTTCCACTGCAAGATCTTGTCTAAGTTACCCACAGGCTTCAAGTGGTCCTCCTTCTAGCTGCAACTCTCTGCTCTGATTCCAGCATAACATTTTCTGGGGTTTTGTTTTCACATAAGCTAACAGGATAGAGAAGTTAGAGGGCTTTTATCCTCCTAAAAGGACATGTAAATTCACACCACGTTTTTCTTTACTATCAACGCTGATCAGACACGTGGGGGTGAAAAGCAAAACATCAGGTAGGAAGACGCTACCATTGACTAAGAACAATCTTCGAGCTTCCAAAAAGGACGTTCTGTTGGCAAGAAGTGTAATAACAGGAGTCAGTACTGCACACATGAACACTGCAACTTCCACTGAAGCACTTTAATAGGTACTTGATTCTGAACCTACTTAAATCAGCACTTAAACACCCACTTGAATACCAGTTCTACCTACGCTGAAAAACCCACTGCCATCCCTAAATGCACAGTTCCTGACAGCAGCATACTGCTGAGCAAAGGGAAAAGACTTTTTACACGTGGTTGAGTGATTTAAAATGCTGTATGCAGCAGAGGAAAGCAAAGTGCCTTAGGAGCACAATGAGGACATGTCAGAAACTCCTCAGTCGCCATCACCCTCTTAGGACAGAGAAAGAAGTACAAGCCAAACCAAACAATCTGCTCTTTCCTCGTGCCAAACCAACGCACGTGGAAGCCTGAGTCTGTTGCAGTGTCCTTTATAAAGAAGACAAACAGATCACACTGATACTCAGTCCTTGTTATCTCCCTATGGTATAGTCATAAAACCCTCCTCCAACAGATTGCTCAGGACATTTTCTTAGTTCATGTTATATGGGTTACCAGCTAACAAACAGAGCATCTCATATTTTATATAGCTATTTATAAATTACTATATTCCTATACACTTATTATGTAAAAAGTCAAAGGGTTTTTTTGAGTTCTATTACTCTGTAGTAAGTTTTCTCAGAGATGTCCCTTTGAGGTAGTCATCGACAGCAGTCTCCCCCAGCTTCTTTTTCTCCAGGTTAACATCCCCAGCTCCCTCAGTTACTCCTCACAGGACTTTGTCTCCAGACCCTTCACCAGCTTCACTGCCCTTATCGGGATGTCCTCCAGCACCTCCATATTTTTCATGAGGTGAGTGGCCCAGAACTGGACAGGGCACTCAAGGTGTGGTCTCAAAGTACCAAGTACAGAGGGAGAACCACTGCCCTGGCCCATGCTCAATTATCCTGAACAGCATCTTGCTAGAGGATATCACGCCTGAGCTAAGAGGTGTAAGAACAAGTAAGCCAATATGGTTTGCCAATGAAACATCCAAGAAAAATTATTGATCAAATCCAGAAAAATCCCATTTTTAGTTCCATCTCCCCATGCAAGAAGCATTCCCACAGTATTAAGTTACTGCTCCTGTCAACAAGAGTGATATTACAAAACTGTGAATGGAGGTACAGGACTGAGAAACTCAGTTATGTTTCTATCAGCAGCAGAAATCAAAGGTCACAGAAGCCTAAGGGCTCATCGTGATCCAACACATTGCCACAGGCCGGCTCTACTTCCATCTCCTCATCCAAGGCCCAGAGCACTGCACAGAACAGAATCCTTAGCCCTAAGGCTTATTTTCCATGGCTGCAGTGACACACAAGCCACCAAAAGCCATGGGAACTACAGCTGTCCTTATCTAGGATGCTGACAGTGTTTCCCCACTGCTTCCTATCCCTACACTTACCTGGCAGCCAAGTTTTAAACAGGAATCACATACGACATTGAAGTCCTCATGAAGGAATTATAAATATTAACATCAAAATCTGGCAATAGAACTAAAACCATTTACCAAATATTTTTTTATCCTCTTGCAGTATATCAGCGTCAAGAGATGACACAACACACTTCCCTGGCAGTCTGTACCTCGTGCTATCTTCAGAACTGGTAAAACAATCACTTCTCAAAAACCAATTATGCAACTCCCCTTTTCAACATAGGCTCCTTCCACAGGAGCTGGAAAATATATGTACAAGACCTGCCAAGCCATTGAGACATTAAATACATGATGCTATTAGAGAAATGTCGATTAAGTGACATTTTTACTGGGAAGTGTGGCATTGACCTTCTATTGAACTTCTGGCAGGAACCTGCAGCCTCATCATTTCATGCCCTGGCCAGACAGAAGCAGAGAGCTTAGGTTTGAATTCAGCAGGAACAAGGGCAATAGGTAACAGCATTCTGTAAGCCAATTAATCAGGAGCCTAATTCCCATTCGGCAGACTGGGACTGGGGAGTAAGTGGGTGCCCAGTGCCATCAACACACAACCACCCAAGCTCAGCTCCAGGCTCTGTCCCAGACACTCCCCCACTCCAAATGCCCCCAGCACAGCAGGTATTCCACTGGGACACACTTGCCTATTCCAGTGGGAATTTCTCATTCAGCTCATCTCCCAAAGCAGCAAGCAGTAAAGCCCAGGCACAGAAGGCTTCACAAGGGTCAGGACAATGCCAAGGTGGTGCTCAGCTGGAAGCCAGCTAGTCACAACTAGAGCTCAGGGAATCTTCCTACTAACTCCCAACCACACTCCAGTGGTGAACTCCCAGAACAAATCACTTGCCAAAATAAATAAAAAGGATCAACGTCCAATGCAACTGCCTCCCATTTCCACACACCAGGAGCATGAAAAAGAATTGTCAGATGTCCTGATAGAAGAGAGGAAATAAAGGCCCAGAGACACAGAATGATGCATTTCTCCATGACTGTTAACAATATAAAATCATTTAGTACCTTATCTTGAGTTCTTCTTAGGATTTGCCTCCATTAAATAAGACTGTTTTGGAGTATGAGCTGCCATGCAATATCCTTTTATCACACAGAGCGAAAAGGAAAACCCAAATTCGCCAACATTTTAAAAAAACCTCAAAACATAACAATCCCCAACCAAACAACACCCACAAAACGATCATTGAATTGAAGCCGTTCCTTTCAGCCAAAAAAGGCTCTAAAAACAAAGATATAGAGAAGAATCATACACAGAGTGGCTTTACAACAGTGAAACCAACTGCTGATTGCCAAGGGTTCTCCTACTGGAGCACAGCAAGCAAAAAGCTAAAGACATGCCAAGAAGTTAAACATTAACTTAATGAGTAGCTGTTGGAGTAGGTTTAATGACCTGTATGTGGGGGTTTACAAATGAAAGAGAAAGTATGAGTTTTCAAGGGTTACGGAAAATCAAGTACACTCCTGACAGTCTGACTGTTGGAGAGGTTTTCAGCTGACCAAAGCACTTCTAAATCATGATTTATTTGTTTTAAGGACGTATTTTTCCATTTACCCAGAAGGACCAAGCAGGACCTACAAGAAGAAGTGTGACTACACAGAAAACAATGACTTCCAGAAGAAAAAAAATAGGAGGGGGGATCTCTTCTCCCCCCCTTCTCCACAAAGCTCTGATACTTGAAGGTTGGACAACGTGGAAATAAACCAAATGACACTGAAATAAGTGTAGTGACAGTTGACTTTTAGAATAATAATTTAAACATTAAGGCTTAATGTCATTTATATAAACATCAATTCTAAATTATTTTCAATAAATTCCAATCAATAATTGGTATAACAGCCAATTACAGTCCCGGAACACGTACCCAAGATTACATTTAGATCTGCTGCCAATCCTTAATAATCTGCTCATCACCATTAATAGAGCTTTTTGGCATGTTTGAGGGTTTTTCTTCTGCTTTACACCCCTGGCTGTCTACCTGCTATTTCTGAAACTCAAAAATAACTATTTTCAAGCCAACAATACCATTGTCCATGTTTTACTCCATCGTAGAGAGATCTAGAAGCAGAGGAGTCTCTCACTCACCTTTATCCAGCATAGCCTGAATGCAAACTGCTTCCACATTGACTACTACTCAAAGGATTAAAGAGATCTCAGGCACTAACACATAAGGATATAAAGAGTCGTTTTCTTTCACTAACCAAGAACACTCCTGACTCCACAAGCAGCAAAAGAAGTTGTACAGAGCTTGAGTTCAGCCATGTAACTTGCTTTAATAAGTTCCTCCCTTCTGTTCAGCCTTGCTTTAGATTTGCTAAGGATTGTTGAGTCTACCTGGGCAGTTTGAGCAGGAGCTCTGCCGGGAAAGGTGCCCTTCATCCCTTCTGACAGCAAAGGAGCAATCTCTGAGCTGCTGGATCATTCTCACCTTACCCAAAGGGCTCAAATTACTCATTACCATTGCACAGAGACAGCACAGGTTAAAGGAACAGGCTGCCACCTCTGCAAGCCCAAATCTGAGATCCAATTAGCAACAAAATTACTCTGCCCAAATGGAAAGCTGGTGCATGCATCCCTGGAATATATTTTTAAGCAAGGGGAAACGGGAGACTTTGACACATTTCAGCAAACCATGCATACTCCAAATGGCCACAGTTGTGGAAACATGCAGATTTGTTCCCTCCTCTTGCTCTCATTATTGGCCCCCCTCCCTTCATTATACCTCATTACACAAAATCCAGTATTTTAGAAGGAAGAACACAAACTCTGCTCTTGGAGCTGTAAACTGTGCAACACTTCACCTAAGTGTCTGAACCAATTGGAACAACAAGGCAGAAACATATCTTTTTCTTTTTCAAAAAAAAAAAGATGTATGTAACCAGCAGCTAAACGTGCATTAAAAGCTGCAGACCTGATGCAGTTTCCACACAGGTGGAGAGACCTCGACCAGTTTTCAGTTACATACAGCAATCACCCATGCCAGGCTCCAGAGCCAGTTGCTTTTCTCCCAGTAAGGCATATATGACCTCAGTTATCCCACCCGAGGTCAACAACTAGAACCTTAAGCAGGGCAGTGTCACCTCAGGAGCCAATGTCACCCTACCATGCTCAACTGCAGGCTTCATCACAGATAAACACAAGCTGTGTTTATTTCTCTGAAGATCAGATGCACTGTAGCTGTAGGAAGAGACACATGGCTGAAAGCACAGCAAGAGAACTGCTGAGAGAAGCTTAAGAACAACTGGTCATGGAACACACTACAAACTGCCTCTGGGAAAACAACAACAACATAAGCAGCTGCTGACTGTGGTTTACTACTGCTCTTAATAGAAAAGAAGCATTAAAACAAGTTAAGAAATGACTACTGATCTCAGATTGTTACCTGCCATTACCCAATTCAATGCCACTCCAGCCCTGCCCTGCCTACTCAAACTCCCATTGACAACAACTTACTACATGTGCAGTTCTGTTTGCTTTAGCTGCTATTAAAAACAGTTTTACAGGTAAAACACGATACCCATCCTCCAGAGGCCTGTCAACACCTCAGTTATACAAACACAGAGCCAAGCCCTACAACCCAGGTTGCACGACCAAAGGCTCTGGAAACAAAGCCTTTTATCAAGCCCAAGATAGCCAGGAATGACTAACAGAAGGCACTTGCAGTTAAGAATAAGGATGAGAGGCAAAGAAAATATTTCAAGGCAATGAGAAGGTTTTACTAATACTGAGTAAAGGATGATTCCATGCTAAAAATAAAAGTACTCAACCCAAGTCTTAGCTGTGTCAGCCAAACACATGCAGTTGGTAGTCAAGACAAAATATAGATACACTTAGACACAGACATACATGAAGTGCATTGATTCCAAACTGTGAAGGAGTGACCAGACAAAAGAAAAACTCTTCCCTTTTACACATCCTTCAAGATCTCTAATTGTTCACATTCCCCCCAAGTACTTTAAGATTTAATAGCAGTACACATCAGCATTGTTTTTCTGACCACCCAAAAATGCTACCTATATGAGGAAATACACTGACCAAATTATGTCTGACACAAAATCTCAGAAAATAATTTTATCATGGAGACAGGAAGGTTTTAATTAGTGGCATAACAGATGACAGTAAGGAAGACCGTGATCTTCAAGCTAAATCTTGCCTCCTAACCATTCCTTTAAGCTGGGAATTGTATAACATGTTCTTAACCCATAATACTGTTTGCTGCACTGTATATATTCCCTCAGGGAATCCAAAATACTACTCTCTAACCTTTAAGAGCATTACAGTAAAGCAGCTCCACAAGCTCACTTCAGGGAGCAAACTGCAGTTTAAGATTAGGAAGCATTTGGTACTACTAAGTGACCCACGTGCTGACAAGCAGCAAAAAACCACCAGAAATGCAGAAACGTGAAAGTCTCAGAGCAACAAACCAGGAAATTATCTGGGAAGAGACTCTGGTACCAGGTATTGTACAACCTTTGGATTCATGTCCTTGAATTTTCCCTATCACACATCCTGTTACTAATTACTGAGGCACAGTGTGTGCTGTGATTGCTATGTTTTAGATGAGTGGTGAGATCTGGCAGGCTCCTTTTTCAGCTAAATGAATAAATTAAGAAATTAGTAAGACGTGTATCAACAAGAGCAGGCTTTTGCATTTACGTTGTACAGTCTCCCAAATATCTTCTATCCAATGACTGAAGCACTTCAAGGAGTACAAGAACATCTCATCCAGAGACAACAGAGGAAGATTTATAGGCATTACAATGTCACAGCAATCCTCTGTCAGACTTACTGTGTCAGCTATGCACACAGCAAAGGAGCTATTAAGAAGGAGCCAAAAGGATATGCAATTTATGAAATCACTTTTAGTAACCACTTAGCATACACACAACATGTTCTGTCAAACATCCAAGGGTTCTACCTAAGCTTTTGTACTCAACCATGGTAGAAAAAGGATTTTAGAAATCCTCACTTCACAGGTAGCATAGCAGAAAAGGCACTTCTTCAAAATACAGGGTCTACAGTTTATTTCCAATAAGCATGCTAGCAGATGGATCTTTCAGAAGTTACATGGGGATACAACTCTCATGCAAGGCATTCTGTCTTATCAAGGTGACTTTATAACAAGTGCCTCAAGTATCACACTCAGGATAACACTTCACCACTGGCTTTTGGAAAGAAGTGCTCTGTGGTTCTTCATGGTTATGGAAAACTGCCCCCAACTTCTGAAAGACTGATCATAACTAAAAAAGATTAAATATTTACAAATATTATCTTTATGAAGCAGTTATATTCTAAATCTACTCAGGATTTCTAAATTTATTAATAGCAAATAATTGGATGTTTTAATCAAATCCCTTATAAACCCAAGCAAGGCCTGCATGCTTTGGGGCCATAATGCTGCAGTAGTCACTGCATCAGCCAAGATCTGATTTCCCTGAGAGTAAAGGATTCAAGTCTGATTAAATATTTTCATAATGTAAACTAAGTTCCAACAGGGCAAAGGCACCTTCCATTCCACATGACCCACATTCCTTAATACTCTAGGCACTAAAACTGAGCAAACAATACACAGTAAAAAATATAAAATACTGACCTTCAGTAACGTTTATGAGTATCCATTTTCCAAGTTCAGCCCAGCTAACTGCATGGAATTGAGTTTCATCAAGATTTTAAAACCTGTGAAACATTAACCTCTGTAGACCTAGCAGGTAGGGTAGTCAAAACAAATCGAGAGACATTCTTGAGTCATTTTAATAATCCAAATAAAAGCAAATACAGCAAGAACAGTCAGTCCTTTTTGTCCTGTTCTGCACTGGGCATCTCAAACGGGGCCTTCTAAGATCGCTACAATTTTAACACCTTACATAGTGAGGATTAGCAAAGCCAAGCACTCACACATGGCTCCCCAACCTGCGTGCCTTCCACCGAAGGCAGCCTGACTCCGTGTGCCGGCGGCTCGGATTTCTCCGCATTGGCGCTCTCCATTATGCAGCTCTGTTCCTGTTGCCCATGGTTATCCCACCCTGGCACCTTGGAAAGACAACTGCTGACTGCACACGGAGAGGAGCCATCTGTTTGCAAGCGAGACACACATATTCCTGCTGGAGAGATTTGTCTGCTTCATCCAGCACGACATGAGAACCTTTCCTGACAAACTGCACACCTTCCTTCACAGCTACCGGGAACTCACACAAAACACGCTGTTTTGGCAACAACACTCAAGTCCCTTGACAACGTCTCCTCAGCTCCTGCAGACCTTTCCTACAAACACCCAGACCTGAAACCATAAGTTACTCAACCCGCTGCAGCCATTTCGCACCAGAAAGAACCAGGAGTATTTCTGCGACATCAGGGCTGGGGACATTAACAGAGAGAAGCCAACAGGTTATCCCACGTTTCCAGAAGACATCAGCACTGGTGAAGATGTTTTTAACCAGCCCTGCTCCTGCTGTGTGACCACCGTGCCTCTGAAGAGCCCAGGAACAGAATAACTCACCACAGGACTCAGTGCTGAAAATAAAAGGAAACTTTCTACCTGCAGAGAGGACAAGGCTTAAGCGCCACAGCAGCCGATGGAGACAAAGGTGCCTGCACTGAAGGGTCAAAGCTGCCCATGAAGTCTCTGCTCTCACACTGGCATCAAAAGACAGGCTGAAATAGTGGATGAATCAAGTGCTAAAAAGATGGAAAAAGGAAAAAAAAGAAAAAACCTGACTCTGATTTTCAACATGTAAATTAGTGACTGCATCTCCTTTGGTATCATGATCTTCTGACAAAGGGTCTGGAAGAAACTGCAGTGCACTGTGTTGTGAGCCTAATTTGTTAGTGCTGTAGTTATAAGCTACCACCACCCAAGCATGAATTTTGCCTCATGAACAAGCCTCAGGACCTGAAACTATGTTAGTTTTAAACCCATTTTACTGGGATTTGCATTTAACTTGAATAATTATTGGGGGGATGCTTTGCTTTTCACTCCAGCTGGCTTCAGCTTGGTACAAGCTCTCCCTGGTCACGCCATCACATGACACCCAGAAGCACTCAATGAATTTCTTTGTTCCGTTTCTGACTTCATCCTATAGCAAATAAGCACATTTTAACAAGCCACACAAACACAACCACAAAGGAAACTATCACAGGTTTCTTTCAGCAGTGGGAAATACAACCTGGAATCAAGTAAAAACATTTCATCTCACCATGTTTTGCTCTTATTCAGCTCAATTAAAATAATCGCAGCAACACCACACATGCCAAAAACATTTAGCTTATTCAGCCCATTAATTAATAGGTTCTGTTTCAAAATTTACAGGTTGGTTTTCCTCAAGTTCAGTTGTTGCCTGTTGCTTTCAGACTTGTATTTTGAGTGACTGCTTTGAACTCTCTCCTAGCAGAATCTGGGCTTAGAGTAAGGATAAAAATATGGTGTAACAGCTTGCCCATACAGTTTAATCCTGAGAGTCTGATTTTAAGAGCAAGACCACATCACTTACCAGAGCTACAGGAGACAGAAATTAACTTGGGAAGCTTCTACAGGGTGCAAAATACACTTCAGTAAGGACTGGGGCCTTTTGGTTTTTTTGGTAGCTGTATAAAGATATTTAAATACACATAAGCTTCCTGCAAATTTCTAGCACCAGTAGTTGAGTAAGACTAGAGTATAATTCAAGAAATGAATGGTCTAAAGACAGGGTTTGTAGATTTTCAAAGACAGTCTGAGACTTAGGTACAATCTGTTAATTCACAAATATCTGGGAAAAGACAAAATAAAGCCAAAGGTTACACAGGTAAAGACAAAGATGGTTCTCATCTCCAACAGTACAATTTCCAGAAGGATCTGGATGTAAATCCAAAACCAATGCACAATACCCCATCCAGGTGGTTACTGACACAATAACACCAAGTGATTCTGTACATGCACATGTCTGTTCCTATCCACCAAAAGGGCACTTCCCAGGTATTCCTCCAGTTCTGTAAAGCAGAACTTGTTCAACGTGAACACTATACATTAATAAATACCTGATGAAGGTCTAAAACAGAAATAACTACAGATATAGGCTATGAAGTTATTTATGAAGTTATTAGTAAGCAGTTTAAGCAAGACTAATTGTCTAGTAAAAGTACAGTATGAGATAAAATGATTCAGAATACTCCAATCTTCAAATATACTTCCATGAAAGTAAAACTAATTGATAAACAAGCAAAATAATTACCAAGGTGTCACAAAGCACAGTAATTATCGATTTACTATTAGGCGTGGTTAAAGAAGTATGACAGCTTTACTCCTATATTTTACACACTCAGCTCTATTTTTCAAGATCCTCAACTTGAAAAAAAAAGTTCAGATAATCATCAACTGTCCTTGGGCAAGTTTCCACACAAGTCCTCACAAGACTGACACCAACAGCTCCCATTTCCATTTAGCCCCACGAGTCGTGGATGCCCCAAGCACCAGACTGGCCTATCCAGACATGTCACTGAAATACATGTGGAATTTTCCACCTAGCACTGCAGGGAAGCAAAGTGTGTGCAGACAAAACTTCACACCAGGATTTTAAGCTTGATTACTTATAACAAAGTTTTGTGCCCCAGAGACCAAACACCATACACATCATCACACATCTCTCAAAGCTCAGTTTCAGGAAATAATGTTCTTCTAAGGACCAGCAAGGCTTCACCAGGTGTGTAATTGCCCAACAAAGCTTTGCTGGCATTTACAGTGCATGGATGCACAGGATTTAACTGAACTATGGTGACTTTGGACCATGCCAAACCCAGCTCTCCAGTGGCAGCAACCTTCTAGCCAAGAACACTCCTGAGAAGGACACTGCTACAAGGTCTACTTCAGCACACAACACTAATAGAAAGAATTACTTTTCAGCAGATGTTTGCATCATGATAAATTGGCAGAAGTGGCTTCCCAAGCAAGCCTACCAAAACAATGTAGCTCCTTGCAAACAGCACCTACACTCTCTAACAGTTCTCATTTTAAAAGTCCCCAGCACTTCCAAATCTGAAGCAGATACTATGTGAAGTACAACCACAGTTGCTGGGGCTGGCCACGGCAGTGGGCTCTGCTGCCACACTTCCCACCTCACCAGCAAGTGGCTGTGCATCTTGTGTTGAAAGCAGGATCCTGGGCAGAACACCTGTTCCTCACCCAGGTTTCATTCAGACAGATCTCCTTTCCTCTTATTTGCAGCATCAACCACACCTCACTCTGCCTCAAATTTGAGTATTTCTCAGTTGAAACATCAAATTGGGAAGATAATGGTGTCCTGGAAATGAAGCTAAGAGCAATTAACACATAGGTACTGGCCATGAGTTTTCATTCTGTTCTGTTTCTGTCTGATCTGCACTAGGTATCCTGTACTTTTTTTTTTAAAGTACTTAATTTCTGTTCAAAGTTTTTGCAATGCTTTTAAAAAGGTGTATTACATGAATTGGTGCTCTTGGCATTAAAGCACCTTATTCATTTGACTTAAGTCAAGCAGCTTTCACATTGGATGGGGGCTACAGAAAAAAAACCGGAACAAATCAAGTACAAAGTGTGTAACTGCATTTTCATCTGAGATCCAGGATGCCTAAAATTAATGTTTGAAGTTTTGGTTACATTTAGGCACTTCATTACCTGTTACAACAAATAAATTAAATAATTTTTTCCAGACTGGTGGTGAAAATAATTTCTCTAATGGAAAGAGGCTTGAAGGTCCTCCAACTTGTACATTCACTCTGTTACATCCTTCTAAATACACTTAAACACAGCCTTAATATTTGAATTTGTTTTAAAGCATGCTATTTCTGCAGGGCATCAAGGCTCACTTCCAGCTCAGCATCAGAAGCTGACTCAAGACTTCCCATTAACTCTCCTTTTAGTTACTGAGTAAGAAGGGAAATAGTCTTAAGTTGCTTATTTTTTGTGAAGCTGAACCAACCATTCATAGGAGCAAAGAACAGCACAGAGCAAAGAAGAAAGCCATGCTTGTTTCCCTATACAAATAAAATTATGGGCATGACAACTGGGCTACTTAAGAGAAATGGTTGTAACAAACCATTTTGGAGCCACAGTTTGGGCTACAAACCATTTAAATGTTTACTTCTGACAAGGAATATCAGGACCTCACACCCTGAGCATTTTGACATACATACATCCAGGTGTCATAAAAGATGACAAATAATTCATCAAAGGGTTCAAGAAACCTTATGTCACAAGTCTTGGAAATTGTCTCCCAGCAAAGCTGTCCTGGGGGAAGGACAGAATTGTATTAATGCTTCCAGTGTATTTTACTTCCTGTAAAACAGAGAAGAGCCCTCTACAATACCCATTCACAAACACTTGGAACTGTATCAGAATGTCAGTTCTCAGCCCAAAGAAGCTTTCTAAAAGAACAATAAGAGGTCAAGCCATGCTGAAATTTTTCTGAGGACTAGAAATACCAAAAAAGAGGTGTACGATGTCAAATGCTTCTCATGTATCAGCATTTCTCAAACACAGTTCTGTTCTCTTCACAAATATGACTCTGTAATAATCAAACAGAAATCAAAATATTTGTTCAAAGTCTAGAGCTGGAGAAAAACAAAAGTTATTTCATTTGCTAAGCATCTCATGAATTTGATCTCACCACAAACAACCCAACAGACTTGAACACTGCAGTAGGATTTCTCTTGTAAGTAGAAGACAAGGGATTTGACCAATAAGGAATAAACCAAGGTAAATTCCTGTGCTATTCTAAAAGGAGCAAATCAGTTAAAACAGTGATGTGGACAAAAAGCACTTTCAAGAGCCCAAAGCGGAAAAACAGCAGGAAAAGCAGGCATGGGCAATAAACACCGGGCAGTTTAAGTCAGAACTAAAGTATCTCATGCTGAAGATAGTCAAATTGAAAATAACCAAGTCAGGACAGACATTGTTACACTTGTAATTATTGCAGCACACTTTCCAAGTAGTAGGAAGAGCGTTCCAACAAATCACATCCTCTGTGCAGGTCTCAACAGGTACAGAGAAGGCAATACACAAAGCTATGCCAACACCAAGCTGAAATTGCCACCAAATCAATCCACCAAAACCAACCCACTGCTTCATTGGCATTCACTCAGCAAGCCACTTCCCTCCAATCCACTCACACGGGCAAGGAGAGGAGTCAGCGCTCAGCTGACATCACCCCGCACAGAAGGATCACTTCAGATGTCCTCTCCTGCAGCCCTGGTTAATCCCACGGGATCCTCCACACAAATCCTGCTTTAGAAACCCAACTGTTTAGAAGCACAGTAAGAAAATAAAGTCTACTGTGTACAAAACACTGACAGTGATTCTCGCCTCTGAGTTTCAATATTTTACAGACGCATCACAAAACAAATATTTTCTTTTCTCATGTTCTATGAAGAGCTTCTGTTAACAGGAAACATGCATAAAAAGGGAAAATAAATCATAAGAATTTTGTGTTAAATACTCCTTCCCCTGTATTTCAACTGAAATATTTTCACAGCACCATGAAAGCTGTTTCGGGGCACAAGACTCCAGCAGAAACTGGTTGGTCCTTTGGAAAAGAAAAGCCACTGCAGTATCCAGTGTTCGGCCTGGATCAATGACTGAAACAAAGGAACAAAAACAAGGAAACGTGAAGCAAAGGTTAATTGCATACTATGTAGTGTCGGTGCTTTAAAACCAGCTCAGCTAAAAATCTAAGTGACCTTGTGTGATAATTGCTTGGAAAAGCAGGCAGGCAACTTCAGACTGGAAGCGCTAACTGAAAAAACATTGGCAATAAAAGTCTGGAAATAAGTAATATCAAGTGAATTATTCCCAATATGACATCACTTGATCATAACATGAAAAAAAACCAACCTAATTTCAAGGAGTTTGCTTTGGGAGAGGAGACCTTCAAGAACGCCTGCTACTAGAGTTGCTCCCTGCTGTCCATCCCCAGGGAACTCTGACGAGCATGCAGAACAGGCTGCGCAATTCCCAATGATGCCCTGTCGTTCCAGGGCCAGGGATCAAACGAGCAGGTTTGGTAGGATAATAAGAGACAAGATGTCACTTGATATCCGCTCAAACACGGCAACTTGAGCGACGCGTCGCCTCAAAAGTTCACGCTTGACCCTTTTCCTCCTTTTTGAGCCCAACCGGGAGGCGCAGCAGCAATTACGCAACGCTGCTCCTTCCGAGGCGGCCGGGATGGCAACTCGGGCATTATCCAGGAGGGCACTGCATCCCAGGCGCTACGGGTGCCATCCCAGGTCTACAGCGTCCCTCACACCCCACGTCCCCAAGGCGGGAGCCGGACGGCAACCCCAACAAGGGGGGCTCTGAGCCCACACACCGCGCTGCTACCCACGCCGACACCACTGCCGGTGACAGCCCCTCACAGCGACACCCAGCAGTTAGCGGGGACCCGCCGNTGCGGGACCCCGCGGGCGCGCGCCCCCTCAGCGCCGCTCCCTCTCCCCTCACGGCGCTCAAACTTCCTCAAAGGAGCAGCGCCGGCACCTGCTGGGCTTCCCCGCACTCACCGCTTAGGTGCCGGACGACGACCACGCCAGAGCCCGCCCGCCGCGCCACACAGGTACCTTGCGCGCCGCCCCTGGGCCCCTCTCGTCTCCCCGCCCGAGCGCCCCTCACGAAAAGGGCGGGAAGGGACGCGTCCTTCTGGCGCCCCTCAGGACATGGCGCTCCCCCACAGCCCTCAGCTCCCCCCTCAGGTCACACCGTCCCCTCGCTCGGAGGCACCGCATCGACGCGGCTCCCCTGCGGCTCCTTCTCTCGGCTCTCACCCCACGACACGGCTATTCCCCTCAGCTCCCTGGTAGCACCCCCAGTTTCGTAGCTCTTCAAGCCCTCCGGCTCCCATTTCCTTTCCACACAGCTCTCTCCCTCAGCCCCTCGACTCTCACCTGCCCCCCTTGAAAGGCTCTCCCTCCTCCCGCTACACGAGACCCTCCGCCGAGGGCGCCCGGGGGCTTCCCCTTGGGCTGCGGGAGGGAGAAGGAAGAAGGTAGACGGGGACAAGCAGCTAGGTGGAACGACAGCTCCTCTGCACCTTCCCACCCCGACCCAGCCGGGACCGCCTGGCCCCCCTCGGTACCGCCGAGGCCCCTCACCGCTCTCCCTTCAGGGCCGCTCCTCCGCGTCGCTGCCTCTGGTAAGGAGCCGCCGACCGCAGCTCCGCTCGGGGCTCTTGTCCTTCAGCCGGGTCCGCCCGGCCCGGGCTGCGGCGCTGCTGCGGCGCCGAGAGCGCCGGGCCCGCCGGTGCCTCCGCCCGGGCTCTGCTGCACCTGCTGCGGGGCTGGGCTGCCCTGCGAGCAGAGGAGGCTCCCTCGCTCCGTCCTCCCTCAACTTCGCATCACTCCGGGCTGCCCCCGCTCCGCCCCACCGCATGCACCGGCGCTGCCGCTCGCCCCCGCGTTCGGGGAAAGGCTCGGCTGCCCTCCCGCCCCATGCACTGCCCCGCTGCCGGGACGGCGGGCAGCTCCCGGCTCAGGGCAGGTCCCTTGTGCCCGCCTCTGGCGGGAGGGACCGGGGCTGCCTCCGCCAATCCAAGTCAGCCCCAGCGCGGCTGCTTTTCGGTTCCAGCCCTGTGCCACGAGCAGGGATACCTTTTCCTGGACCAGGTTACTCCAAGCCGCGTCCAGCTGCTCGCCTAGCTAAGGCACCAATTGAGCAATAGCGTTATCCCGTCCTCTCTCACCTGACGGGCTTTTAATACGAACGCTAATTAGCTGATTGGTTTTGTGTGTGTGTGGTTTGGGTGAGTGTGGATTTGGGTTCTTTTCTCGTCTTCTTTGCTTATTATCTAATAACGAGATATCAAAATGTAATAAATCTGTAGTCTCACAGTGGACAGACAGTAAAGTTCTTTGGAACAAAAAGATTTGCCCCTCACCTTTCACATACTCTAAAATCCAAACTTTCCCTATTTCTTTTAACTTACACGTTCACTGGAGTTTTTGCAATGAGCTTTAAAGGACAAAAAGTGTCAGATTGTCTTCCTGATTTGACAGATCAAGTTACTCCTTTAATAAAAGTGAAGGTTTAAGTTTCATCAGACAAAACAAAAAAGTTAATGAAATTGGAATGATAGGTTAATGAAATGGCATGATAAGAAAAATGAACATAAGCTTTAAATTTATTTCCATTCTAGTCAAGATGGCTTGCAAAAGAAAATGAAACTTTACTTTCATTCAAATTAATCCAATTTATTTGGGGCATACAATTTTTCTTCATGTTCATTATAGAGCTTTTTAAGAGCTCTTCTGTTTCTCACATATAAAACAAATCATTAAAGTTTCTCAAACCTTGTGCCCCCTTTGGTGTCCGGTTAACATTAAATCGTGTTAAGCTTTGATGGTGATACTGAAATCCTACAAGCTAATGGCGGACCTTGGCTAAATATTGAGGTCTAATAATGAAGTTCTGAAGTTAAATGTCCCAAAATCAACTATATTCACACTATTGTGTTGAAAGGTTTAGCTACTTACAGGCAAAATAAATTTCAGTTTATATTAGGTAAGAATTGAATAAATTCAGTTCCTCTGCATATCCAAATGACATTCTTATTCCACTGGCAATCCATTTAGTAAATCCAAAATGAGCAGAACCACTCCTAAGGCATAACCATGGGCATAAGTCTAGATGTGAAGCAAGTGTAGGTTTTGTTCAGCCCTCCCAGAGCTGTACTGGGATCACCTGCACAGCTGTCAGTATTGCTTTGGTTTCCTGGGTAGCAGCTTCACTGAAGCTGTTCTTGCTGTGGAAGTGGCAATCAGGGCAGGTACCTGAAGAACTGCACCACAATTATTTACTAGACCTTGGTAAAAAATTAAAGGTTTCTTCATGGAAAGTTGTACTGAAAATGTCTCACAGTGGTGGTAGTACTTTGAATTTAATTACTGTGTGCTATTTAATACTAGCTCAGGAATGAATGTTGCTTCTAAAAGCTTTTGTATTTTTTCCCGCCCACTCTACTTTTCCCGTCAGCATGTCAAACTTGCTTAATTTTGTCAGTTTCCTGTCTTGAACAGATGAGAATTAGGTCAGATGCAACGTTTTATTGAAAATTAATGTGTTCAAGGGTTAATGGCTTTCTCTTAACATCCTACATTTATTGTAATGACAACTTTCCTTGAGTTTCCATCAACTCTAGGTATATGTACATCTTATTGTCCCATCTTTGCCTGTTATGGTTCCATGCTATTGCCATGCTATTAATTTTATTTCAAACTCCAGATATGTGTATAATTTTGCATTTAACGATTTTGTATTTCTTTCAAAGTAAATATGAGGCATTTAGTATTAGCTAAGTTATGATTATAACTCTAAGGTATATAAGGTATAGAGCAAAATACTGAAACAGGGATTTTTTCTTCTCCAGTATATTCCAGACCCTAACAAAGAAATTCTGTGTTGCCAAAGTTTTGGAGTCTTGGAATCTGAAATTGTGATAAGGAAATCAGATTCAAATAAAATAATAAAAATCCAATAAATATGAAGCATTCTTAATTTTTATTGAAGTTTTACAGAGCTAATAAACACTTCAATGCATTTTTGAGGAACTTTCTATTGTTGTCCAAAGTGATACCTTAATATTATTTTTCAAGAGAGGAGTTTAATTAATTGGCTTTTAATTTGGATGATGATGTCATCAAAGTTCTTTCTACTGGCTGAGAAACAAGAAATGCCTCTTGACTTGACACATTTCTCTGAGGTTGTAGAGTGCCTTCATCCAGCAGAATTAAGTTAGAACTTGATTATGTTGGAGGAAGACAGTGGTTCCCTGTTGTGTTTCCATCCTGGTGGAGTTTTTATCATGCTCATAGGAGTCAAGAAATGCTACACTGATAATTCCAGGCTTGTGATTCTGCAAATCCATTTAACTGGACAGTATGTGTAGGTTATATTGAAGATTACATCCCTTGTGCTTTTCTACTGATTTGTACAGGTTTGGCCAAAGAGGAAGCAATTTCTCCAGTAGATTTCTGGATTATGATGATTCACATCGAGTCCTTTAAGTGTTTTCTCCTCAGCCTTGATTATTTTGGCTATACATGCACATACCTCGAGAGTTTTTACAGAGCAAAGTACAAGTATCACCTTCCTTGTAACTAAGATTCCAAGACTATGTTAGCTGCTTTTGCTTCCTAATTGATATGCAGTCATAACCAGCCAAACTAATTGATTTAAATAAGGTTTGTGGTTCTTTAGCCTTTCCAATATGCCAGAAGGAATTAATCATGTGAAATGCATAGTACCCAATTTAACTGCCGTGTTACCAGACAACCAGCACTTCTAGATCTGCTTACCACGTGTTTGGAACTTGCTCACAGATCCCCATAAAAGCAAGAAAAATGTACAAATGAGTCTTCCTTTGCTGTAGGCAGCTGTTGACCTTCGTATCTCACACAAGTCATGCTAACACACGAATTAATTCTGCCTGAATGGGTGAGCCCCATAACTGTGTGTTACAGCTGTAAATGGTGGTTCCAACAGAGAACTACAGGGATCACCCCATGCTTTGTGGCTGGTGTAGGTGTGAAATGGTGATTCCTAGTTAAGTGATGTATATTTGGGTAGCAGCAGGCAGTTTTTCTCCTCGGTGAGAAATCTGTGATGTGCCTGCAGTTGTTCTTTTGGTGCAGCCCGTGTAATTACAAAACACAACGTTCTGTTTTCTGGGGCAAAAATTTTAACAAAGGAAGAAGGAATCCTTTATGGACAAATTTAGGTGAGACCTCATGTCTTATTTATTCCTTGTCTGGCAGTACTGTAAGTTTCTGAGGAGGTTTGTTGACCGTGGGGTCAGGACACTTTAATGTAGAAAAATGTTAAAACCATAAATCCCCCTTTTCTGTGCCTTGTTGTGAGGGACATTCTGTGGTTAGAGAAGGCACAGGGAGGAGCACTTAAAGCATGTGAGCAGATCAAGCAGCTCTCTTATGAGGAAACACTGAAGAAGGTGGAACTCTTCTGTGTGGAAAGGGAATAGCTGAGAGAGGATTTGGTCAAGATCTGCGAAGCCATGAAGGGGGTAGAGATGACAGCTTCAGAGCTGCTATTCACCAGGAGCTGTGATTCAAGAACAGGTAACTGCAGTGAGCACCAAAGCAGGGCAAAGAGATGAGAGGAAGCTTTCCATGAAAAGCCTCTGACCTTCATCTCCTTTATTACCCCGAGCTGTTAAAAAGGCAGGCTGGTTGGGCAAGGTTACTATTAGGAATGGAGTGAGTAGCTTTGTAGTAAGGGTGCTATAGTTCAGCTCTGAAGGCAGGCTTTGATCCTGTCACTGTGCAAATACAATAACTGAGCAGTGTGAGTGAGTAATAAGGGAGGTGGTTGTCAGAAGGGGTTATGTTGTCTCTTGAGGTATTTTCTTTTCCCACTGCTAGAAGCTGAATAGTGGCTGAGAAGAACTTTATTAACTTAGGGTATGTATTGTGTTGAGGGCTCTCACCTAGAGAGAAGAGACACCCATAAAGTCCTTTTTTCTGAGTTTTTACTGCTTTAAGCAGAGTTCTGTGTGTGAAAATGTCGTCACAAAATTGAAAGACTCTTTGAGTGGTTTTCCTGTTACTAAGTGGAGGAATATGTTTTTACCAAAGCCGCTTCTGGAAACTTAGGTTGTGTTTATCCCTGAGCATTTTCGAGTTCTAGGGTAATGCTGACACACAAGTTAGCAGGGAGTGCTAGGTGTGGTGTACATGCTTCTTAGTTCAATAGAGTTGTTTGGCATCTGTTTTGGTGACTCTTTGTTCACTTGGGTTTTTTCTACACTTAATGGTGATTGAGTGACATAAGTTCAAAACCTGTGCTAATCCCTGTTTCGTTCTTGTGTTTGAGTATTGCTTCTCTCCAACTGCTTAGTCACCTCTTGAATTGTGTGGCAGCGTATTCCTCAGTGAGCTTTGAAATGGAATATAGGAACAGAAAGATGAAAGTTTCTGTTCATACTTTTGTGAAAGTTGTTTCAAATTCACTTTCATAAGATCAGTCATTAAGTTTGTAAAAACCCTGCATGTGCAAACACTGTCCTCTCAGTTGTACTTAGAAATGTTTGCACGTGTCGTTTGTTATTTTACAGGTTTTTATGATCCTAGCGAATAACACCATGTATAGCTGTCCTCATCCCTCTTCAAAGAGAAGCACTAGGAGTTCATCTCTTTAAATTTGAGGAAAACAACATGAAACAGGTATTAGTGGTAGTCTTTTTTCAGCTTAAAATACTGAAAGGTATTCTAAGTCTCTTACCTGGTGGGGGTTGCTTGTTCTAATTAGCTCATTAGACCAGAAGAAGTAATTACAAAAGGCTACTACAATAGTTCTATTTTACAAGGTAAAATTTTTTCTAAAATACCCTAGCTTGGAGCTAATATTAATTTCATACCTAGCTTTTGCAAGAGGCTTTTTCAGACCCCACTGTCACTATGTACATATTTTACCAAGTACTGAGTTCAAAACCTGGCTGCAGAGACAGCAAACCAATCCAAGCAGATGCTTGATTCTGCTCTGTTCTTACACTTCCTTGTGAGTGTCTTCAGGAAGCACTGCTTAGCTTTGCACTTATGATTCTAACTTAAATTATCCATGATAATAAGCTACGGTTTGTGTATCTTTCCCATGTGAGCAGAAAAGGTTAGTTCATATGTAATAAATAAAATAATTAATAGTGCCTGGATACTCCACTGAAAGGTGTTGCTGTTTGACTGAAAGGAAAAAAGAGCAGTAACATAAACAAATGTGTTGCTCCAGCAGCATTGTATTGTATTTGGTTCTTGCACCATTTCTCTTTGATAAAAGACCTCTTGCCACACCTATTAAGAAAATACCAAATGCCAAAGCTCTGTGCATCTTGTTTATTCTCCTTAGCCCATCTGAGCAGTAACTGTAAGGAACAGAGTGAGGGTGCAGCACCTCAAAAGGGCTTCAAGGAAATAGTTAAATGAACTGAGATCTCCTTGGTAATTCCATACTGACATAGGTGATAGGGGTGTGGTGCGTTGTGTGCATGTTTGGTTTTCTGTTTTATAAACCATTGTAAGAGAGTCTTCATAGCCGTGGCTGTAGAGTGGTAAAAGCTTGACAAAAAATTAGTTATGAACCTCTTTAAATGAAGTTCTGCATTTCCTTTGTGTCTCATGCAGTTGGTTCCTTTTCTCTTTTTCCTTCTTTTTTCTTTTTTTTTTCCTCCTTGTGTTGTCAAGCCCTACTGGGTTTGGCATTTTGAACTCTCTTTAGTCAAAGATGACACTAAGCGTCAGTCTGAGAATGTTTGTTGAGCAGTATCAAGAGTCTGACAAAAAGACATCGTGTCCTTCCTTCATTTGATGTGTTCTGTCTCCTCAGGTAGTGCTAAGATCTACTTGGTGAACTAATTATGGCTGTAACCTCCTGTTGTACTGTTCCCTTGGTCAGAAAGCTACTCTGATTTTAAGATGAACTCGATGGGTCTGTAAAAGCCATTGTAGGACTGGGTTCTCTGTGAGTTAATAGTCCTAGCCCAGGAGGTCCCTTTCAATCCTGAAATAGTGATCAGATATTCATGAGAAGTGACAGATTAAGAGCTGGAACAGGGCTCTTCAGCCTTCTTTTTGGGATGTTTGCAGGGGGTACAGGGCATAGATCCTGAGTTTAAGCTCCAGTGCCTGGTGACTAGGAGAAATGCACTCCTATACAAAGCTGGGAGGGGTTGGGGACAGTGACTTCTGGCAGTGAGTAAGAAGCAAAATAACCCAACTCTGGTGAATCCAGTCTGCAATGGGAATCAATTATGGCCACTGCTGTGGGTCCAGAGAGGGGAGAGAATAGGGCATTCCAGTTGCCACATGCATATTTCAGCTCTGCAGTGCTTTGGGAAGTCAGGAACTTCTACTACTGAACTTACTGTACAGCTGTGGGCCCTCACCGGCAGTGCTGCTTCATCTTGTTGTAAGTCTGCTCTTGGGGGTGATGGGGAAGCATGCCAAAGTCACTCCATGTACCTACCACATGCTGAGAAGTTGTTTCACAGTGTGTGGGCAGCCACCACCACATCCTCATGCCACATCTTCCAAACGAGCTCCTCACTTGTGTGGCTGTGTTTCATTTTGCAAGAATTATGATAGGCTCTGAGAATGTCACTGCTTCCAATATCAGATGGAGAAGCAGGCTCCCCAGGGACTTGTTCTATTTTTCTATTCAATCTTTACAGTAATAGACTTTTATCTTCATGCATTCCTGTCTATTTTCCCTCTTCTGTGCTTTTAAGTAGCCCTAGTAATAAAAGCATTCTGCCAAGCTGTTTTCTAGGCGCTGCAGAATCCTTTTTTACTGAGGTGTCACTTCTGCTCAGATCTAAGAAATGTGTCCATACTGTGCAATTCCACCATCAAAGTCTGTTTAAGAGACCACAGCCTTTTGCAGCTGAACTTGTGTCTTGTTTCTATAGCTGCACCTTTTAGGATACCTACTGAGTCATTTTACATTGTCCCTTTGGTGGCTTTACCACTTCTTACTGGTTTATCTGTTTTTAAAGAGTGTGTCCAGTACCATTTCCTACGATGTCAAGCTTTTCCTTGTTGTTGGTTTCAATTATTTCATGCTGTCCTTGTGCTTAAGGCAACCAGAAAGCTTGGAGACCTGAAGTGTAGAATGAATCATTTAGGGCAGGCAATCAGCTTTGGAAGAGAGAACAAATTGAAAGTCATTTTCTTCCCAAACTGCTTTCGTTAATTTAGTTTTCAGTGCAGCCTTTCTTCTCCCCTTTTATTTAGAAGATGAACTAAATACCAAAAGAAGGATAGGAAAGATGCTTCTAAGAATGTCAGGAACCCAATTCCATTCCTTCCAAAACTAGGGAAAAGAAGAGCCTTAACAAATTAGAGTTCCAACAAGCTAAAAAGAAATTTTAAATTATATATGTAGATATTAGAAATCTATTGGTGTGTCATGCCATAACCCTGATGACATACTTGTTTCTTACAAGTCAAAGGTCACAAATGAGCTATTTTATGTGTATCTGTCCAAGTTCTTCATGAGTTTATGTATTAACTTTGGAACTTTTGTGCCTTTAACAATTTTGATGTAATTCTGAATAATGTAATGTTAAAGGCTGCATTCAAATAACAGTATTAAATAGAACAAGGGAAATATCTTTAAGCAAGTAGTGAGTTTGTACAGAATATCAGCAACACGATTTATACAAACTCTAGGAAGTCAGTTTTAAACAATTGCAGATAAAAGCAAGTAATATTTTGTATTATTGAAAAACTGTTCTCTCCTTTCCCAACAAGCATTTTGTATGTTTTTATTTTCTAGGAATCTTTTCTTCTTCCCTTGGAGGGGGAATTTGTCTTGTGTTAATCCTGTGTTTATTTTCTTTGGGCTGTTTTTTGCTAATGTATTCTCAAATAGTTGTGTAGAAATGGAGCTAACTAGCTTGTATCTTGTATCTGTGGATATCCATGTAATTCCAGCTGTGCTTATGATGCACCAGGTACACCAAAATTGGATGGGAATGACATAATTGCAGACAGATGTGTTGTTGTGACGTGGGGGAGAGCAGGAGCTGCTTCTCAGTCCAGAGCTCCTCCATCTCTCTGCAGCCTGGGGTTGATGCCATCACACAATGATGTGTTTCCTGTGTTTGTCTCCTCCTATCAATGCTCTTCCTCTGCAGGACCTCATCCTTTACTCAGCCCTCAGTGATTTAATTCAGGCTAATGTCTCTTGCTGAGTACGTTCATATTAAAGCCCTCCTGGGAACATTGAATAATACACTGAGTGTTTTGCTAAGGGATCTTATTTCATATCAAGAGTGTGTTAAACATAGGCAAGAGCATGAAAATGTTTGGAGCAGTGAACTATCACACTTGCATTTCTCCCGTTATCCTATTACTCTAGCTGTAGTGACGGAACTGCAGCTGGTCAAAGTGCACGTTTAGGGAAGAAAATATCTGCCATTTCATGATTAATCTCTCCTTTTGCACTCTAGTTTTACCAGCCGTTTTGGAAGGTTGATTCTTTTATTGATAAGGTGTGGTAAAGCTTGATCAGTTTGCAGTTCATGTAATTTTTTTCCTTTTTTTGTGGTTTAAGTTGGTGTGGTTGGGGGAGTTGGATATTTTCCTTTACATCATTATTAACTGAGACTTAGTAGCTGCTTATTGGGATTTTTGGTTTTGTGTACTGTGAATGGAGAAGTGTACTAAAATCCATTACAGAACTGTCATATGTATATTTGAATATTTGGGAGCCTTTATCCATCTTCCTTCTGTAGAAGATGGGTCTGCTGCTTCATTTTGCCCTTGTGGAACTTTTGGAACACAGTTTTGGACATTGTTACTGGCTACAGTTACTCCAGATCCAGAGTATAGGAATCCTAAAATAATCCAGGTTGGAAGCTATGTCTGGAGTTTTAATCCCACCCCTGATCAGAATTGATCATTTTAGTTTTGGGTGCTTAGGGCCTGGCCACTTCACTCTGGAACATGTGGGTATCAGGGTTTCACAGCCTATCTGGGCAACCTTTTTCAGTATTTGACAATGGTTTTTTCAAGTATCTAGGCAGCTCTTCTGGTCTTGGCCTTTGTGTCCCTTGCCTTTCTTACTATCACTGAGCACTTCCCAAAAGGCCTTGCTGCTTCTTTACCAATCCCACTGGACAGCTGAAGGCAGTAATAAGTTCTCCCCTCACTTCTCTCTCGAGATACAAGACACTGGAGAATCTATTCACCTGCATTCCTTCTATCTTGCCAGGGTGGATCTTGGGTAAGAGTATGGAAATATCCCTCCACACCTATTGAAATCTTGTTTTGTACCTCTGGTGCTGTGGGGTTTGTGTGGATCAAAGAGTGATTCCCAGAAAGAAAGTGTTCCTGACTCAGATTAGATGTTGAAATAAATCTGCTAGGGCTGGAGGGAAGACAGAATTGGTTCCTCCCTTTGATTTTGTATCTGTGAAATGGGTGAGAATGCACTTGGGAGGGAACTCCTCGAAGAGGAGGCAGCTTGAGGGGTGGAGTGAAGCAAAAAAAAAAAGATAGGATTAGTGAAAATGAAGGCATTGGTAGTAACGAAACCAAAAGTTAAATATAGGTGGTGCAGATGCAAAGAGCAAGTTGGAATTAATGTGTGGTGGGCAAGGGATTGCAGAAATTACTGTATATGTCTTAATTGGCTCAGGCTCTCTCTTTTTAACTCCACAGCAATATGTTTGTGGGCAAGTTAAGAGTGAAAAAATTAATACAAATATTGCTAGAGAGGCATCACGGATACCAGGGAGTTTGGTTTTTCTAGAGTGGAGAGGGGAAGATTATTGGTTGAAGGGGGAGGAGTTGTTCTGCTTTTTCAGCCACTGCTTTGAATAATGAAATATTTATTCCCTTGGAGAAGAACAGCTGAAACAATAAAGCTGTGTTTATAGAAAAATGGTCATTTGTCCAGACTCTGATTTCTGGTTCATCAATACCTCTTTGTGAGAGGTACTTCCCTCAAATATGCCTTTGTTTCCAATGGAATGCAACCAGAGGCGTATAGTGCAAGGAGTCTCGGTTGGGCTGGCTTAAACAAACAATAAAACAGTGCAAAGACTGAAATTAAAATGTATATATTTGTTTTGTGCCATGTTCTATTCATTACCTGATTGGAGCATGAAGCAAAACAACACATCTTGAAGCTTCCAGCTGGCTGAGCTGTTCATCTGTACAGCAATGTTACACGTGTTTTAAAACATGATTAACAAGGCAGTTGCCAAGCTTTTCATATGGTTTGTTTAACGAGCTTCTGAATGGTGGAAATAACCAGAAAAGTCCTCAATTCATGGCTTTTCATAAGGACAAACACCAACTCCTTTCTTTTTTTTTTTTTTTTCTCCCAGACCACTGAGCCCAGTGATCCAGTGTTATGCTTGGAGGGACTATGACAGGTGGTAAGTGAGATGGCTTCAGGTCACTTTGAGTGTAATTCATCTCTTTTCTGAAAATGACATCTGCTTGCCCAGAGGGTGCTCGAGTCTATTTTCTTCTCTCCATGCCCTGGTATCCTTTGCTGGAAGCAGTTGAGAGCTCGGAACATTTATTACCACGTCATAGTTCGTCATGTCCCTGTTGTGATGACAGTGTTAAGGTCCCTTTCTCTGCCAGGGAACCACAATGTGGCCTACAATGCAAGTTTAATAACATAAAGGTACATTTTTAGTTTGGTTTATTGTGCTTTTTTTTCTCTCTCCATTCCGGTCTGCTGACCTTTCCTAGTGCTTTGACTTGAATTGTTTGGTTCGCTTGAAAGCACCATCTAGTGGTACAAGCTCATCAAGAAATTGAGGAATAGGTTCTGTTGCTTCTTTCTGGGGTAAATCTAGCTCTTGTTTTGTCTTTGCTAAAAATAAGGGTCGAGAGCATTTCACCAGGTGCCTTTCCAGCCTAGTTCACATTTGAAAAAATTTGGCTGCATCCCACTTCTGTGGTGCATTTTAAAAAATTTTTTTGGTAGGAGTTTAAGCCAAATGGATTGATCTCCAAAAAATGATCCATGGTAAGTATAAAAGATGATTGGTGTATTAGAGAAACAGGTGGTGCTGCCCCATGGTCTGCCCCAGAGTAAGGATGAGTCTCCAGGAGGGGAAGGTGGAGGAGCGCTGCTGTTCTGCCAACTACTCGGGGCTTTTTCCCGAGTGCTTTATGCATGTTTTGGATACACCCAGGTAGTAAGATGTAAGAATATTGCCCTCTCTGCAGCAAGAAGGAGCAACGAGTGCAGAGTTAAGCAGGATGTGTAACAAGGACAACGATGGCAGCTGCAGAGAGACAGAGACAGCTTCTGTCACCTATTGCAGAAATAACAAGCACCATGGGATACAGGGATGGAAGTCACCAGGAGCCAGAAAGTAAAGAACTGTAGGAGTGATAAATCATGGAGAATATGAATGTGAAGTCAGTGAATTAAAAGCAGCTGAATACAACAGTGTTCATGTGTGAGGAGTCCATTGAGAAGTCAGGACAAGTCACCAAAGATTTTGTGAAATGACTGGCACATGTTGGTGACAAGGCTGGCAGTAGTTGCTTTATTGTGTCCATATGACAGCCTGGGTTTAACAGGATGGACATCACTGTGCCAATAATTTATTTGTTCTAGTCACTGAACAAAGCACAGATACGTGCAGCACTGTAAATTTCACTCTGACTACTTATTAGTGGTCTAATAGCAAAACAGAAGGAATATTCATGAACAGCTAAATTTCATTCCCACTAACAGCCACAGTGATGGGCAGATGGTGTCACACCTTGCTGTCTTGCCTGGATCAAACACTTTGCGTGACTGATAATGGGAAAATCTCTCCTGGAAAATTTCTCTCTCCCTCCCAGATTAACACTACCTGCCCTTTTTAGTGTCACCATATTATAGAGACCCGAGGCATCTTTCAATTTCCTTAAAAATATCAAGGGAAAAGTGTTTATGATGCCCAGTAAATATGCAAATATATAAGGACAGCATCTTGACAGATCCATCATAAAAGGCTTGTCCTGTAGTGTGGTACAACCCGCTTGTTTGAGCATTTCGAGAGCAAAATCTGAGTTTGAGGATCTTTAAATAAAAAGGGGTTTGAAATCCTATGTTTTTTGGCCCGTGAAAATGACACCTAGTTAGCAAGATGAAAATAATGCCTTTAATATTTTTGATTCTAGAAGTATTTTCAGCATAACCACATTCAATTTTCAATCAACTGATAGGAGGTTTGTGGTAACGTCAACAATCAGGAGTGAAAGAAAAAAAAAAGCTGCTTGTCAGTGTTATGCTTCCCTATGAAGCTCTTGGTTACAACAGAGCAGAGATGGTTTTTAAACAGACAACTTAGCTTCAAAGATGCACTTAATTAGCAAGAGGGTGTCTGCAATGCATAGAGTACCACCACTTAATGCATGGCATTAGTAATATAAATTACATCCTGTTTTATTCCCTATTGTGAGAGTAGGAGGGAAACACAGAAGGAGAAGAAGGAAGAAAACACAGAAGGAGAAAATCTACAGACTGAAACAGGGAGGACAGTGGGCAAATTGTGGAAATGCTTCACACCTAGAACATTGCTGAGGTAAGTGAAATTTAAGTATGTGAACCTTGCCAAAATAAAAGTTACCAGCTCTTATTCCAAAATTGCAGCGTCTTAGTAGGTGAAGCATTTTGTAAATAGTGACACAACTGGAAAGAAATGAATGCTAAAAATGGGGAGATATGATGGGATTCAATTTGCATTAAGGAATGGGTCATGTAGTGATGCAATATCAAGTTATGTGTGAGAAAAGGAATTGCTTTAGATACCAACTGTATGAGATAGGTACAGCTCATGAGCTACAGCTCATGCTTGGAACTTCCTGTTGTAGACAGGTTATATTTACCTGGTCAAATTTTGAAAACACTTTTGGAGCCTGGAGCAGTGCAGGTTAGCTCTGAAAACCAAGGACCTCTACTGCTATTGTGCTGGTATTCTGCTCTTGGTGTACCACACACACACAAAAACTCCAAACAAAAAAAACCAAAAATAGCCAAAAAAAACCCCAAAAAACCAACCGACCAAACAAAAAAACCCCACCAAACCCAAACATTAAAAACAGAAACAAAAAAACCAAACAACTCACAAGCCAATAAACCCAAACACCATTGAAAAAAGCCCCAATCAACCAAACCAAAAAACCCACATCAGAAAAACCTACCACCAATTAAACAAAAAAAAGCCCTAAAAAAAAACCCAAACCAAACAAAAACAGCAACAAAATTAAAAAAAAAAAAAAAGAACGCCAAAAAAACCTCAAAAACAAACCAGAAACCCAAATGAACAAAAAAAAATTCACACCAAAAATACCAGGAAAAGGCCTTGCTTTTTAAGGTGGAATTATTTGTTCTAGCTAACACTTGGTATACTTGTTGATTCTGGCCAGGTCAAAGACTAAATAAAAGCAAGTAATTTATTTAAGGCCTTTTATGCCAGCAAGGTGAAGTTATCACTGCTGCAGTCTTTGGTTGTGTCTCTTTGCAGTTCAATCAATTAATTTTTTTAAAAATTTCTTACTTAGTCTGAGTTGAATTTCATCTGTTTGGTGGAATTTGCAGTTCCTCACTGGCACCTGTGCCTTGGTGTTGCAGTTTAAAAATAAAGATAGTTCCCAATCATAGTTGTATTAGTGTTTTGGGTTTTTTTCTTGATCTTTCTCAGACTGTTCTGTGTAATGGCTGTCAAATTATTTTCTTAACTTTCCATAATGCTGCGAATCTTCTTTTGGAAGGGAAGATGTGACACATTCCCCTGAGTCCTATTCCATGACAACGCAGCTGGGCTAACAGAAGTGTTGACTGTCCACTGATCTGACTACATGAGCTGGTATCATTTAAAAGAGTGGGTTTATTGGCAATGGGCTTCTCAAATGTGATTTTAGTGATGGTTATGTTCAGACTGAAATAAAAAGTGCATATATTGATATTTCAAAGCATAGTCATGCAATATATCTATACATTTCTATTAAAAAATGAATAGAAACCTTGGTGGGTTTTAAACCTGGGTGAACCTCCAGAAATACCTTGGAGCTATCTGCCATGTAATGCCCTGACAACACCTGTATGCAGAGCAAGAAAGCAGCGTTTGTGCCATGAGAAGTTAATTGGTAAGTAAGGTAACATTTTCTGTGTTGTAGGCTCCTGAAGCAGTTTCAGCTTCTGTACCCAAAAGTCTCATTAGATGATATCTTGCACGTGTGTCATTGTATGGAAACGGTTTCATTTCCAGATTCTACAATATATACATATGGGAGTCTGAAGTTTTATTGTAATGCTGATGGGACATGAATCCTCCTTTTTACACACAGGCCAGAACTCACATGTGGCCCCATTATTGAGTTTAACATTAGGCAAGAAATTTTCGCATGCTCAGTTGCCTTATTCTGGTGTTTTTCAGTCTATGTGAGTTCACAAAGGTGACCTTTCACTGAGTCTTCTGTGACTGCATGCCCAAGGGTTTGCCTAACAAGACTACCTGCTCCTATGAGCCTGACCTCTCTTAAATTACCACAACAATAGAATTACTATCTCAATTTGTTGTGAAAATCTTGATTGGCACAGCTTTTGGGACATGTTTCTGCATATCTCATTCCAAAGAGCCTATTAGGTGTCTGAGGCAATGCCTTACAAGTGCATGGCAATTAAGGAGAACACAGAAGTTAACCTGGAAATTTTATTAGATTCACCAGGGATTTGGAGCTGGATAAGCTGGTTTGGTTTTAGGGGAATGCACTTTGCTCTTTACAGTAATTTCAGGAACAGAACTCTAAAAGGGACTTGTTGGTGCAAGAGTTTCCAGCATTTAATTCTCCAGGTAAGTTGCAGGTTCATGGTCATTGTCTTTAGTAGGAGATGCTCTCCCGTGGTTTTACATATACAAAAACTTTGCAAGTTTTGTTATTCCGTCTTCTTTCCCAGAACCTCTTCGGTCAGAGTCATTGGTAATATCTTGATGTAAATGAGAGCAATATCTGCATCTGATCTTGTTCTTCTTAAGGGGAATGCTGCGAAATGTGAGAAGCATTATCCATGGGGTTTCTCCATTCCTATACAATTCCTCTTTTTATTATACTCTGATAATAAAGATATCCCTTTATTATAAGCTAAGGTATCTATGTGCACTTGCTTTTTACTTGGTCTGTTTATTCTTTATTCTTCCTCCAGCTCAACCCATCTTGCTGTTGATTCTGTTTTAACTTCTTTGATTTCTGTCAGTTGTAAATTATAAATGCATTATATGTGTAAGGATCAGTATATGTATATATTTTAAAAGATAATCTGCACCCAAGTGTGCAATCTTTCTCTCCCCTTCATTCTGAAACATTGTGGTAAGTGAAATTAGGATGAGAATTTAAACACAGAATCCTAAAATTCATAGTGACTTTTTTGTGAGATACTGCAAGGACTTCAGTGACCTTAATGTGGGCTTAACTCTGGTTTGGCACAGAGGCCAACTTCCTGCTATAATCCATTGTTTTAAACATCTCTCAGACTCTGCAAGGGAAGGAAAGGGTTGATATGTGATACTGTGTAAGGAATACTACAGTAACAAGCTCCTGTGAGCCATGCTGAGCATTCAGATTGCCTGTACAATAGATGTTCAAGGACATCAGGCACTGGGTCCACAGACATTTCTCTGGATTTTCAATAACTGTCACCTAGTCTGCCAGGGAAACTCACTGTGAATCACAAGGAAGTTATGGACAAATATTTCAGTTTCCTTTATTTATGGTATGGGAGCAAAAGCATGCTAAACACAGTTCTCTTAATCTTCATGCTTGATGTGTTTCCTCTTAGGCAAAACTACTGGATTGTGTCATAGCCTGGCATTTGCCTTGGCAATGAATGCCACCCTGACCACAGTGGCTGGGCAGAATCCTGCCCCAGACAGGTGTGGGGATGTCAGTGCACTGATAGGCATCTCTGCTAGATGCATATCCCAGCTCAAGTATCATCAGGTTAAGGGTCATTAGTGTTAGCCTGTGTCTGGACCACTGGATTCACAGGGACGCTCTGGAAGCCGTTTGTCTGTGTGCCAAAGCCTTGTAAGGACTTGGAGCAGAAGCCTGACATGCACTACTTATTTTTTGCATGATTACTTGGAGGGAAAAAAGCATAATCCATACCTACCCTCCCTCCCAAGTGTTACTGCAGTATGAGCATAGCTTAGGAAAACATGACTATATTTCTGATAGAAGTTACATTATCATCTATAATTCAAATTGCTGACTCCATGTACTTTTGTGTATGTTGACAAGTGGTAAAATCAACAAGCTTGCAGCTTAAGTTCAAAAGGCTTCAGGTCAGAACTCAGGAAATAAAGTTGTAGTTTCTTCCTTTGCCAAATTTTTGTGACTCATTCTGATTACTTGATCTTTTACTGTCTCAATTGACTGCCTTGGAAATTAACATAAACCCACTTATTTCTTCCCTAAACTTTTTCCAGCCATTGTTGAGGCATAAAAGATAATGACTAATTTCAGATGTTCTCCATAGTAGGATTGGGAAAGAGTGCTATTAACTTTGTGGTGTCATTCAAAAAAGTTAATGAGGAGACAAATGCCGAAAGTAGAGATTGTATCATCATCTGTGTATTGCATAGTGATTCTTCTTGGTGTGTGAGTGGAAGAGATCCCCAGAATAAACCTTTTGGAGGTGTGCTTTCAACCTTATGAGATTATTCTAGACATGTTTCAGTGCTAAACAGCATTTATTTGTTTAAAATGTAAGGTGACCAAAAGTAAGAATCTGGGGTGGTTTTGAAGTTATTTTATTAGAAAGCAGCTTGATGCTTAAATGTTGTCTTGGACTTTCTCTGTTGAACTATAATGTTAAGGACAGATTTTTTATTTAAAATCTGGGTCAGGAATGTGGTCAAAGATGTTAAAGCTAAGTCAGCCAATGGTAATCTTTCTGTGCGCTGCCATGCTTTAAGCAAAGTTGACTTAGCTTTTCACACTTCCTGTACAGAGCTGTTCCTGACCTTTTTCCAAGATGTTAAGCACTGGTGGGACAATTCCTTGGATACTGTGGGCTCCTCAGCACAGGAGAGACATGGACATAGTGGAGAGTGTGCAGCCAAGGGTCAGGAAAGTGTTCAAGGACAAGCACCGTCCTGTCTGCCAGGAATAGCTGGGAGCACTGTGGTTCTTGAGCTCAGAAGAGAAGGCTCAGAGGCATCTCATCAATGGACAAATAGCTGTAGGGAGGGTACAGAGGAGACAGAACTTGGCTGCCTTTGGTGCCTGGTGCCAGAACTGGACCCACTAGACACAAAATGAAACAGGGGAGTTGTCTTCTGTACATTAGGAAACATTTTTTTGCAGTGAGGGTGATTGAGTTCCAGCAGAGGCTGTTTAGAGAGTTGTGGCTTCCACTGTCACAGCCAGATCTGAGAGCAAGCCTGGGACAGCACCAAGTACCCTCCAAGGGCATCAGAGCATAACTTCAGGAGTTCCCTTCCAACCTCAGCCTGTGATGACGTTAATGATTCATGAACTGGGACATCACAGGACTAAATCAGTTATGCTTTGGAGGTTTAAGCTCTGACTCCCTGCCACAGCTCTGCTAAATAGACACATTAGTGTAGTAAAGTGTGACCTAGCCACTACCCATAGCTAAAGTAGTACTGGGGCTAGGAATGTCTGGTTAAGTTACCTCACTGCTGTGAATGTCAGCCAGTTACTTTGTATGTTTATTGAAAAACACTTCTAGTGATACTTATCAGACAAAAACCGGAATTATTTTGGGTGAAGAGAGCTGATGTCAGGGGAATCCAAGTAACTTCTGTCTGGAGGTATGCAAGCTTTTTCATTAACTTGTGGGAATTCTAACTTGTTCTTTCTGATATAAATTGTATGCAGTCCTTAGCCTATGAAGAATAATTGTAAGAATTTAATAATCCAATAGGCAATCAAAATCTAAAATCCCACCCATTTTATATTTTTCTACTCACTGGGATTTTTTAGATTAGTTTGAAAGGCTTTTGTTGTATCTGTCTAGTGTCTGACTTCACTATGTTGTTAAACACTACACTCCTTACTAGATACCAGGAAATAGCACTGCTCAAGGTTTTCCAAATAACAGATGTGTTTTAATGTCACTCATTAACCAGTTGTATGAGCCATTAAAAGCCATTTTCACAGCGTTGCTCCTCCTAAGCAGAGCTCTGAGAACCCTTGAATTTACCTTAGCTATGGCTCCACAGAGCAATCTGTGGTGTTTGTGCCTGGTAAGGGACAGGTTATTACATAAAGACTACAGCCTTGAGTATGTTTGTGAACATAGGGAATAATATGTATTAATAATGCAAAATAATAGGAAATAATACATATTATTGTTCTGCTCAGAAAACCCCCATAAAGCACTATTTAATCAGGCTGCTTGTAGATAATGAAGACTGTTGTGTAGTTTCTTTTAGGGCAGTAATTGTCTGAGGAGTATTGTGGTAGTGCTACCTTAGGTGCCTGGCTTCATCATTTCATCCTCACATTACTTCTTATGTAGTAGATTTCTCTTATATGTTATGTATTTGGGAAGTCCAAAAACTGAATTTGCATGCTGTTGACAGGAAGTGCTTCATATACTTGCACGGATCTCAAACTGATGGTGATTTAATCCCTATACAGCAGTATGTCATCCAGATGTCATGGGAATGAAGGGGGTTTCTTTTCTGGTTTATTGACCTTAGGAAATGATTAATGAGAAGTCATTCAGCTGATCTAATAAAATTTTCCCATGGAACAGCTGTGAAGTGGCAGCTCTGAAGATTTCCAAATGAATGTAAATGCAGGTGAGATATTTAGCAACTTCCTCAAAATTTGTTCAGTTGGAAAGGCACACTTAGTGGGATGGTGAGCAATTAAAACAGAGGTTAAGTACTTGAAATTCTTAGTTTCTCCTTGTTTCGGAGCTTGCCAGGAGAATTCCAGTGCAAACTGAAGTAAATGATGGCTGTGAGAGTCAAGTGGTGCTGGTGACTTGTTAACTACACTGTGGGAAAATCGTGTTTCTGACAGCAAAACTGGGATCATAATGTTCTGAGTCCTTTTTTATCTCTTTTCGTTATTTCAATGAATTCCCCTTCTTCCAGGACATTTGGTAGCTGCCTTCCTGGTTTTAGTTTACTGGTATTCACTGCACACAAGACCACAAGGACATTTGGTCTAGGCACAGATGAAGTGCTGCAAATCATCAGAGGGAAAGGTGTTAAATCACCTTGAGGATTTGGGTTTCTTTAGGCCTGTGCTGTGTGATGTTCATAGCTCTGTGCCTCTGGCCTTGCATTACCTATTGTTATTAATTTTGTGGCAGGGAGAAGCATTTAAGAAGGTTGATATTAAGGTTTTCTATCCCTCTATAGAAACAGATTTCAGTACTGTAGTCTCAAATACTCTGGATCCACTGAAGGAGCATCAGTAAAATCACTTGTCTAACAGAATGACTGTTAAATTTCAAAATATTTATCAGGTGAGTTTAAAACAAAATAAGAAACATCTATTTCTCCCCCCAAAAATTGATTTCTTGTATGAGGCCTTTATGATCAGGTCTCCTTGTAATTAAAGTATTACAGATGTTCAGGGAAAAGTTTGGTAACATGCCCGTATGCCTCTTAAAAGAGTAACAGACTTGGGAGATAGTAAGTTGGAAGTAAAAATACCAACCTGGGGCTATATCTAGATGTGGTGAGGAGTTGTCCAAATGGTTAAAAATTCTTATTTAAAAGTTAGTAACATATTGCTTAGAATAAGAAAATGCTAAACTCTCACCTGCTCTGACAATTTGACTGTCCAAGGACAGCTTTTTGCTGCACAGATTTCTCTTTGCAGGTCTAGTTCTGGGAGTTATCTGAGTAGTGCTATCTTGATATCTGCTTTAAAGATGGGAATGTAGATATTGGTGATAAAAAAGTGATGTTAGATCCACACACATTGTTAACATTTTTGGTACTCCCCCAAGTTAGTGGCACAGAGCTTTCCTGCGCTCCTGCTTTGCTATGAAGTAAATTAATGAAATACAGTTTGTCCAGGATTGCAATATAGTTAAGGAGAAAAGTTTCATTTCCTCTTGGCTTGAACTGTTTTGCTGTTGGACCTGTAACTACCAATAATCTTAACTTGTTCTTTGATGTGGCCCTGAAAAGATTTAGAGGTGGTGCTCTGATGGACAGGGCAGCCACATCTAGTAGAAGGAGCTCCACATAAACATGGGATTCTTCTGAATAATATACCTCCGCTTGGCATCTTCTTCCCGTGCAAACAAGAAGTACTGTTGATGCAATAGAAGTAATTTTCTCATCTCCTATTGCTGTTGGGGAGTATGAATGTGTCCCCTCTACACAAGTCCCACAGTGGCCAAGGAGGTGCTAATGGCTCGCTGAGGACCTCAGGCTGTCAGAAAGTACCCCTTTTAGGCATCGTTTTGTGGGAAAGAGAAATGCAGAACTAAAAAAGTAATTAGGCAGGGATGACAATCAACTTCTACCTTTCCCTGTCCATGGAGGGCTATCAAATTTGGGTTTAGTTCCTGTGGATAGGGTCTGTTTCTGAAACAGTGGTGACCCGTCCTGGGACCACAAGCTACTGTTAAAACTGCTAAGTGTCAGAATATTGTGGCACGAAGCTTGGCTTTCCCTGTCGCTATCTGAGAGCTGTCTTGCACTTGCTATCAGAGACAAGGCAAAGCTGATTCCGGACGTACAACAGTGCAGAGGGTGAGGCTGGGGGAAAAAAAAACAAGCCAGCTTCATTTCTTATGTGTGAGCAAATGGGACTTAAAATATACTCTGTTGTCTGTAGGGAGCAACAAGTGCTACCCAGGGCTCCAGGGCACAGAATCTGCAGCCTGGGGAGTTCCTGAGCTGCCAGCACCAACTGAGGGCACGCTGCTAGCTCCGGGCAAGCTGTGTGCCGAGGGCCTGCCTCTGAGCTGCCCTGGGAGTTCCACGTATGGGGAGAAATGGCCAAGAGGCTCTGGAGATGTTTGGGACCATGCTAATGCACTCCTGCTATTGACAGATCAAACACAGCCCTTCCGAAAAGGGAATTTTCTTCCTGTAGTTTCCTTCCATAAGGGAAGCCATATATTTATCTTAATTGTAGCCAAATGTTATGATCATGGGGGAAATCTCAAGATTATAACCACAGGGCACAAAGTGATGGGTTTTAGTGATGCAGTGCTTCAGGCAGATGAGCTGTACAGCTATAGCAAGGCATTTTATCTGATGAATGGCATAGATTTAATTGTAAACTTTTCCCTTGGGGTTTGGGGAATTGGAGGGGTGTTTTTGGGAGCTGATATGTAAGGGTAAGAAAAAGGGCAGGATAGCCCTGAAGGTTATCCTAAAGGTAAACTTAAAGATTTGACTCATTGTGACAAAACTAAACTGTTTCTACTTTGTTAGCTTTCTGTTGGATTTTTTTTTCCTGGTACTTGCTGAGTTTGAGATGTTTGCATTCCCAGTTATGTTAGCACTTAGAAATTGAGTAGAAATGTTATTAGACCTGAGATGTAAGATCTCATTTTAATGAGTGACTTATTGTATACTTTGCAGTTGTTAGCAGAGATTAATCTGTCACTTAAAAGCCAAAGTACAGTTTTCTATCTGACAGCTCTGAGTCTCTAATCTGATACTAGACTTGTAATTTTATTGATCAGCTTAGTTATTTCTCTGTATTCATCCAAAACCGGTTTCTGAATGGCAAAATACTTGTACAGAAGTGTTATAGACTTTATTTCTACAGTCACAGCTGTCTAGCATACTCAGTTTTGGGGAACCTGAGTCTCCAACCGGAATTCGGTTCATAGTGACAGAGGTAACAGTTCATTTACAAATCTTGCTTGTGTTGGTAAAAGGGGAGGCAGGTGTTAGCTCTTGTTTGGAAGAGTAGCCTGGTGAACATCACAGAGCTAAGTGATTGCATCATAGAATGTACTGTGTGGTGTACTGTATTTTATTACTGGTTAGTTTGGGGAAATAAAAAGAGAAGAGCTTTATGTGGAATATATTGAATATCACACGTGACGAATTGCTGTCTGATTCCAGATAGAAATACTAAAAGATGCCTTATTTTCCCTCTGTTGTGAGTTGCTCAACTTCTGAGCTATTATCCTTAATTTATGGTCCAGAAATTTTTCTTACTATTGCAGAGTTATTATAAAACCAGTGTAGGTCAAGTTACTAGGAAATTATAGATACAGCTGTACTCTGGTTCCAAGTAGTAATGTGCAGGATAGTGAAAAAAATGATGCATTTTGGATTCTGATGCATTTTGGTTGTTTCCAAAGGGTCCACACTGAAACAAGAAGTACATCCCTTCTGAAAGCTCAGTCAGGCATGCACCAGGAACTGCTGTCACAGCAAGAAGAGCCTAATTTGAACAGCCTGAGTACACAATTGCTCACAGCATTGCAGCAGCCTCGAGGTCACTCCTCAAGGTCTCAGCACCATTTGGCGTCGTTGGGCTTTTCCTTCCAAGGAATTATGATGTGTATGCAAGCTCGTCTATATTAATAGTATCTGGGAAACTTATTAGTTTTCAGAAAAAATGTTTGCACAGAAAATGGAATTCTTCCTCCTTCCTTGGGGAGTGTGTATCAGTGGTTCCAGTGCAGAGAGAGGCTGGCTATGGGAATGGGGAGGAGGAACAATGGTGTTAAACTGATAAGAAGGTAGTTTTAGGTGGGATATGAGGAAGAACTCCTTTATTATGAAGCTGATGAGATAGGTTGCCTAGAGAAGCTGTCAATGCCCCATCCCTGAAAGTGTCCAAGGCCATGTTGGATGGGGCTTGGGGCAGCCTGGTCTAGTGAAAGATGTTGAGGGTTGGAATGAGATGATCCTTAAAGGTCCCTTCCAACCCAAACCGTTCTGTGATTCCAAGGACATCAAGTTATTCTATGCAGCCTCTGGGCTGCCTTTCTGCAATGGGATTTTCTCTGTTTTGATGACAAACTTTGCCATGGTGTCCAGTGTGAGGTAGGATTGGGATAGGTCAAGATTGTGATTATTGCATAATTTATATCTATCAGCAACAATCACTAACATAATTGCATTTAATTTTTTCTGCAATTATGTGGTATTAAGGAGTTACGATGTTGCAAGGTAACAATTAAATGGAAGTTGTTTTCCCTGTAATTAAATAGTTAGTATTACACTATTACGTAGAATTTGAGCCCTAAAATAGAAGCATTTCTTCTCTACTGTACTTTGGTATCTTAGCAAACAGTATCTGGGTTCTGTCTGAAATGAAGATGAGAGCAATAACTCATTAGTTTTACTAAATACCTAATTAGTTTTAGAGAAGCAAAGGTATGATGTCTGTCTTCATTTCAGTTTTCAGCAAAAGATGTTATTTGAGGAATAAGCGTCCTTAGTTCACATTTAGAAGACTTGAAGGTTTGAGGTAGTATGATCAAGTTGTTAGTATACAAAGTAGTCGATTAATGTAAATGTTAAAAATAATAATTTACATTATTTTTACCACTGGTTTGATTTATTTTTTCTGCAGTGTGTTTCATAGGCTTGCATCTTATTAATGTTATCATTGCAGTAATAGCAGATACAGTTCTGATTTTCTGAAAATATGTTCATTACAGGGCTAATACTGCTGTGCACGCCCATGCAAATTTTGTTTCCATAACTCTCAATCCTTATGGGGTTGTCCAACTGAAAGTTATATGGCTGTGAAACTGAGAAAAAGTGGCATAGTCTCAGGTTTTCTTGCTGTTAAACACATGCAGATCAAAAGTGATGTCCTGTATTGTGTACATTCCATTCTGCCAGTGGAAGAAGCAAGTAAAGGAGGCCCAAAGAACGTGCTGCACTGTTAGTCCTCCACAGCAAATGTGCATTAGCTACATTTTTGAAATTCAGTCCGTTCCAGCCTAACTCAGATGGAATGGAGGCTGCTGAGGAATGGGAGTTAGCATTGTAGTTAAAAATAACAGCTTGTCATTTTTAGTACTTTTCCCTCTTGGATAGGAAAATGACTGTCCTTCCAAAGGGACTATGTTGGTAATGTTCTGTGCACAAGTACTTCTCTGTGTACATGTTATATTATAGATAACAATACATAGTATAGAACATGGGATGTAGGTTCTAAAAAGGAAACCAAAAAGAGAAAGATGGAAAGTTTCTATTTCTGTAAGGAAAAGCATAATCCACTGGGCATCACACATTTAGAAACACAACCATAGATAAAATTATGCTATATATATTTCTTGAATTGTTAAGTTACTTGAACTGTAATGGAAGCCCACTTGTGTTCTTTTGGCTCATATTCAATGCAAGCTAATTCATGGTCTCTTACTAATTGTGTAGAGGCCATCGCAGCAGTTAGAATTCTGCTAGTATCTTCTGGCAACAATGCCATTATACCATAAGCATATCCTGAGGCCAGCTCTGGTGTACTCAGCATCAGCCCAGAATTCCTAGCCAGAGTCTCAGCCCGTTGCTGGTGTAGGTGCCCCTGTGTAATGGGGAGTTCAAAGTTCTCGGCTGCAACCCGAGTTTGTGATGATTTTTCAATGCTGTTTTTAACTGTGCACTTGAAAATGGTCAGTGGCCAAAACCCAAGATTTGTTCTCCACAGTTCATGCTCAGTAAAAAGGAAATTGGGATTCCAAGAAGAAACTTGTCTAGTGAATGGCCCTGGAAAAGAAAACCTGGGAAAGGGAAGCTGCATGTTTTTCCCCATAGAAATTGGTATTATTTAGGGGTAACTGAGGTAGGCTTTCTGGTGTGCGGCTTTTCTGGCACACATGCTGTCTGTCATTCTAATCTGATTTGACAAGCAGATTTCTAATCAATCCTTTTCCCCCCATTATTTACATTGTAACTTTAACCAGCATGGTCCAAAAATAACTTATTAGCTGAAGAACTGTTATGTATAGAATGTTGTACTTAGTCCCTGGAACTTGCAGAATCTATTTTTTACAGCACTGCTTATGAATACATTTCAAATTACTGATACAAAATCAGTTGGTCTTTTTTCCCCCGTTGTATTTATCACAACCATGTGATTATGAAAGTAGAGTTTCATGAAGCTTGGCATGTCAGCAGTACTACTTTATTAGGAGTAAAAATGTGTCAAGCTCTGAATAATGTGAATTCAATAGGAGATGAATTTGGCAAGAAGCTGGTCCATCCTGATATTCCCTGATGCAGTTCTCTTACTGTCTAATCATTTGAGTGATGCTTATGATTCAAGCACTAAGTATAGGCTGGGATTTTGGTTCTGCTCCTTAGATGATGATGGGAACATCTGAGTAACAGGAGCTGCTGGTAGAACAGGATGATATTTCTTCATTCCTCCCCCCTGCCACCCCCCAGCTACTCCTCCCCAAAAAGGACTCCTCAAAATCCATGTCAAGCATGGAGGTAGAGAGTGAGGCAATGGAAACTACTGTTGACTAATCCTGGAGTGTTTCTGCATACCCTGCTAGGTGTCCTTGGGGTGGGCATTTTTGTTTCCTTTGGGAGTAAATACTCACTGGAAGTCAGTGGTCCTCCATGGATCACAGCTAGTTTGTAGCCATGGGACCCCATATAGGAAGAGCTGAGCTGTCCTTGTTTCATTACTTCACAAAAAGCTTCTGATAAGCAGTTTTTTTATTTCAGAGAAGGTGATGCCTTTCTCTACCACAGTTCTATTTTGAAACAGAGAAATAGTCACAGAAAAAAATTTGTTTGCAGTTGTGTGAGAACTTTGTCTCAACATTTTTTTCTGAAGACTCTAGGGGAGAAAAAGGAATTAATAAGCAACTTCATTTACATTAGGAAATATCACGAAACCTATTAATGACAGAAGCAGCCTAAATACTCTTGTATTTTTACTTTTACTGTGTTTTGCATCATTTTTATCTGGGGTCCTAAACCATGAATATTATTGGTTTATTTTGTTTTAACACCTTTCCACTTTAATTCAAGTGGTGAAAAAAAAGGCAAAAAACTCAGAGCTTTCTTGAAAAAGTCCAAAGCAAAGAGGAGAAAAATAAATAAGTGTATTCCTCTTTTGGTTAAATCCACCCAGTGTCAGGAGTTCCAGCAAGGCGCCATGTAGTTGATTTCCATGTACTTTTTGAGATTTGTGTGTGATGAGTGTTGAGGCTCCTTTGTGTGGCAGGGTTAATTCCTCTCTCCAGAAGTTCAAGATTTAAAACCCCTGCTAAGCGCAAGTAGCCTAGAACAAAGTGCTTTGGTTCTGTGCTGGATTTTTTTTTTTTTGTCTGACAACAAAGAAACACATTCATTTTATGGTATGCATTTCTCTCACAGTTCTGGAAAAGTTCATTGTTTATTCATGAAGGAAGGTCAGTAAGGCCTGGTTAATCTAAGCATTTCTTATTTCTAATTTATTTCCTAAAAGGAATGACTCTTGCCTTATCAAATAAGAAGATTCACAGGGAAAATGTGTGTGCTTGCAGAAGGGAAAACAAATGGAAGATGTGAAGTGGGTTTGTGTTTAGAATAATTTTAACTATTAGAGCAGGCTGTATTTTTCAATTGTATTTTCTTATTCTTTTTGGTCACTGATATCAATACTATTTGCATTTTAATTTTCTTAAATGATGGTGGGTCAAGAGATGAAAATTATACATCGGGGCAATTTGTGTCCTTTACCACTGTCCATTGGGAGAGCTGGTTCTAAACCTCTTCTTTAGAAATATGATCCTGAGGTTCCACAAAGCTGCCTCCTTTTAATAAGTGAGGTACACTGATTCCCCTGTGGAGGAGGGAAGAGGTGTATGGAGGAGATGCCATGGCCTCCAGGCTGCTTGGCACACTGCAGTCTGCTGTTCCCTGAGCTGTGACTCTGATGGATGCACACATTGCCTTTGGATTTGTCCCTGATGTAATTTATGTGGCAACTGACTTGGCCTTTTTTTAACAAGTGGCTTCTTACCTTGTGCCTTGCCCTTAAAAAATTAAAAAGCCTATTAGATAGTTTAAATAATTAAATTAGAAGAAACTAAAGGGCCAGAATTCTTTATCATACTAAAATAAACCACCAAACTAAAGCAAATTGTGACTCCCCAGCATTTCATCCTAACAAGGTTCTAGTACACAGTGATAAAATTTTCCATTCTCAATTATTAAAATGCAGTTAAGCAGCAATTCACAAGCATTGCAGAATACCATCTACTGCTAATAACTTGTTTATAAGAGAATGTGTTAAGGCTTCAAGGTTAATGGAAGTGCAGCCAATAAATGCTGATTTATTTGATTGTGTTTTTTTAAGGCAGCACTGAAGCAGTTTTCTTATTGACATTGTTAGTGCAGCTGCCTCTGTTTTGATTTGGAGTTATTGTTCAGTGTAGCTTAGAGAGTGAACTGAGACACTGACAGTGTGGGAGCGTGCTCAGAGACAGAGATATCAAGTGAGCTATTTGAGCTGCTTATCAATTGTTAATTGTCTACTGATCCTTAAACCAGATACCTAAACTGAAAAGACCACTTTCAGCAACAGATGCAAATTATATGGATCCTGTAGGTGTGCAGGCCCTACAACATAAGTGGGGTGCTAAATTTTTTATTACGTACTGTAGCTTTCATATCTGGGCAGTTCTAGCATGGGCCTCCAAACCTAAAGTTGCTCTGAATTCATTTCTAATGAGAAGGTAACACCTGAACTGAAGCTGGATTAACAGCTGCATGTTGACCAGTTGTCCATAAATATATTTATTTGGATTTACCACGTCAAATGCACTTGCTCTAGAATAGGCCAGGAGTTGGAGATCCTATATGTGTTTTTTATAAAGTGGGAATTTTTAGGTGCATTTTCAGCCATCTTGCTATTAATACTTCAAAGAAAGACAATGCAAGTGTTGTTCATGGTTACCAGTAATGTGCTTGAGGTTTTTTTGGTGAAGGAGTTATATGAATGAAGCATGATACAGATGATGTATTTCATGTTCAAACTCCATGGAACATCACCTGTTTGCTTTCAGTGCTATGGGATAATGTTCTTGTGTTGGGAGTCTGCTGTGTCAAGTTGGAGCAGTCCTTGATTTATGTCTCTGCATGCTTTCCACGGTTATTGTGTGTGCCAGAGGAGAGAAACACTGCTGGGAACAAGTTACATGATTTTTAATTTTTTTAAAAAACGAGCCTGTGTGCCTTTTTATATGAAATAAAAAAACATGCACGTTTGGCAAGTTGTACATCGTCTGTTTTTTTACAGAACTGTGACATTTTGGGAGAAGAATGGGAATGAAGAGAACAGCAGCTTGAAGGCTATGATCTTTGAAGCCATTTCAGTAGTCAAAATCAGGCTCAGACATCAATAATCAGGCCCTTTTCTACCCTTGCACGAAATTGTCTTGCTGCAAAGGCTGCTGGCCATTCCTGAGGTGAAGACATCAAAATAAACCTCCTCTCTATTTTTTCTTTTTCCATTCTCACAAATGATCGCTTAATCAAAGTCAAAAAGCCTGGCCCTGGCAGCTCACCTGTCCTACAATAGTTAGTGTTTTGTATGAGCCCCTGGGTTGGTGTTGGTGCTCCTCTTTGCATTACACAGATAATCTGGGAGCACAATGTTAGATCTGTCATCCTTATGGTTGCAGGAGTGCTTTTTGTCAAGGCTCACCACAAGGCTCTGCCCTGGTGACCTGAGTGAAAAGCTGCCTTTCATCAGGGTACATTAAAAATCTATACAAATCAATAAGGAAGGACTATGCTCTGATTAAAACTTCGTGGACAAAATAACAGTGACTGAAATTGGACTGAACGTTTTTGTTGGTTTGGGGCTTTTTTGGAGTGAGTGCTTGTGTGTAGTAGCTAGGTGGTTTTTTGGAATGTGTAATTTGGAATTTTTTGACAGTTTGTTTGGGATTATTTTTGAGAAGCCCTAGATGAAATACTTGCAGTGCATCTCCAACAGCCCTTGTGATCTGCTGTTTTTGGACTTTTGTTATAGGCAAGTTTGTTCCTTTGAAAGTGAGGAGCTCACATCTATTAACTCCAGATTTGTATTGCTAAAATTTTTCACAAGTCAGTACTATTCTCTATCCCCCATTGTATCATAAATTCTATTATCTGTTTTTCTGTTACATAGTTCTGTGTTTAACTGAAATCCAAAAGTCTTCTCTGTATGATGTTTTTCAGTGCCTTAGATGGCTTCATCTTTGTCTTGAACATTGTCTTTTTCATTCTTGCATAATCAATTCATGTATTTTCTTGCTATTTTTTTATCCAGTTTATCTACAAGTTCCTTCTTGGAGACATAACTCAAAAGGATAATTAGGAACTTCATTTCTGTCCATATATTTGAAGACAGAACATTTAGCTAGTAAGGGGTAGTTGCATTTCTGCTTCAGTTTGCATATTGTCTTACAGAATCAGCTGTATTTTAGCTTGGCTGAATGCATTTTTGAATCCTTTGAGTATAGAGCAAAACTCAGCCAAGATTTCCTCCTGGCTGTGGTGTCATTCCTGTGATGGTGCTGAGGAGAGAGTGCAGGAGCAGCACAAGCTACAACTGTCCTGTTCCCGGTTAGCTGGGATTTCGTGCACCCAGAAAACTTCCCTGTGGGGTACCCAGTAATGTCTTGGTTTGCTTTAGCACCCAGTACACCTTGGCCACAACTTGGTGCTTGACATCCCAAACAAGACTTTATCAGCTGTTTCTGATTTTGCATCTTTTCCTGGTTTATCACTTGTAATAGCTGTGTTTAGTCAGTACATGCCTTTGCCGCTCTTCTCGTTTCCACTGATGACTGAAGAGATTTTGCTGCTTTATAGAATTTGTATAAAATCAGGTAAGCCCTCCTTGTCTGGCTCATTGCCATTTGCATCTTCAGTCATAAGTTGAGACGTTCAGTATCAAACTTATTTATCTGTGCCTCAAGCAAGATGGGCTGGGTATAGGATTCACTGTATTTGGTTTTCTTGGCTTTCAGTGAAAAAGTAGCAGTCAATGCCTAATATATTCTTTAGTGTCAGATTTCTAAGCTTATTTCATGCAGTCTACACTGTCCCTTCTTTGATGTTTTTGCATTATCTCTGTTCATTAAAATATTGAGGTTCTTGCCTCAGTGGTAATAGGCAAATATTTCCCACAAATTAAGATTTTAAAGTAAGCAAAAATCTTTCACAAGCCTCGAACTGATGTCCCTGATTTGCAGTAGTTTCCTAAGAGCCCCTTAAAATACAGCTGTTGATTGTTCTTATCAACAAAAGCTGGGAAACTGGCACTTATCCCTCTTCAAAAGAAACAGTCTGCTAATTGCCTTCCCTTCTCCTTTGATCTTCATGACCATCTTTGCTTAACATTGCGGGACTTCTCTGAATTCTGAAATGGAAGGAGGTGTCTCATAATCAGTCTTATTGCTCTGCATAATTCTTGTTCCCCAAAGAAACCAGTTCATAGCTCAGCTGAGCAAATGTCTTTAAAAACACCGTCGGGGTCATCTAAACAAAAGAGGAGCTGGAAGTCAGCCTCTAGTTTTCCTTCAAAAGCAAAATTTAGCAAGTGAGTTTGGGTGTGAGAGCTTTTTAGCTCATTTAATAGTGTATCATGTTGTGGCTCTATCCTCAGTGGTGAGGATATGAGGTGTCTATGGGTTCCATTCAGATGCTGTCAACCTCCTTGCTTTGGCAGTACAGATGAAGTCACAGAGTTGCTGACAGATGGATTTCCTGTCATTCATCTGAGCTGAAGAGACACTGAATCAACAGAATCAACATCTCAGGGCTATCTCACTGCAAAAAACTGCCTCTTCCAGAACGACACTTTGTCCTTCAGTGTTTATTCAGGTGCTTTTGGAAAACAGTAGCTAAGCAGTAAAATAGCACCAAGATCCAAGCCTTCCACAGAAGGGGAAAAACAGATTGAACATAAAATGATACAAAACTGTTTTCTTCATTTATTCTTTTCTTTTTCCTTTCAAACTTACCTTTATTTTTTATTGATGTGGCTGCGTTGTTGTTTACGTTGTGTGCTGTGCTCAGTGTGTTGTATATAAAATTTAAAGCTATGTATGAGCAGGTCCCTTCCTTATAGCAACTGCAGTAATGTGCAATCCACTTCAGATGTCATTCATCACTGCAAATAAAAGCATGACAGCTTACATCTCGGAAGCTGATCCTCTTAAATCCCTTTCTGGTCTGAGCCCATGCATTGAATTTCACCTGCAGCTGTTTTCCAGATGAGTTTGATTGAAAGCCTTTTCATTTGTTACCTGCTGCAAATCCTGCATTACAAATGCCAACTTAAATATAGGAAGAAAGAAACAGAAGCTAACAAAGTATTTCATGGAAGCACTTTGTTAGGGGTGGAAGGCAGTTCTGGGTTTCAAGTTTTGCAATACAATGAGAGGTAACCCTGCTATGTGGTGCCTCTTTGGAAACACAGAGCGCAAGTTTGTCAGGTAAACATGTATTTTGGACAATTCCTGAGTGACAGGCAATGAATGTGCATAACACAGTGAAGCAGAAGTGGGTGCAACTTCCTGTGTGAATGATGATCATTTATCTCAGTAAGTTGTGGTGAGTAAGCACAGTAGCAGTTTCTACTGAGTGGGTACTGCTGGGGGAGAAGTAGCAATGACATTCTTGTGTGCTTGTGTCATCTGTGTGCTTCATGTATGAAATCAATGCCATAAGAAACACTTCAGTTTGTCTCAAGTGGGGTTTGCCAAAGTCCTGTTTGTTATAAATGGGACAAGAGGCACTGCTGAGATGGGAAGCAGGAATGCAGTGCTGTAGATCAGTGAGGTGTGTACCTAACCCTGCAGATGGATGAACTTCTTGTGCTGTTCCCCTATACCAAGCATTTTCTTGTTGGCTGTTAAAAACAGTCCAAAAAGAGTTCTTTTCTTATAGCTCCTTCCTTTGCAACCCTTTAGTGCACTAAAAATTGTGGAATATTTAGGATACTGTAATTAAAATAAACTTGTGTATTGATAGCATTTACCTAAACAATTTGAAGTAGTTGGACGTGTCCCATTCTAGTGGAATTACAGCATCTCCTCTGGTGTGAGCACTAGCACAGCTTTGTGGCACTGGGTAGCTTTTTTTTCCCTATGACAGTCTGCATTGGTTTGCTATTCTTTTCCTAATGGGATTCAGCCTGTAAATCAGGCTTGAAGCAGTAGAGTCGATGCAAGGACAGAAGTGTTATTTGTTATTTGCTTTAGGCATCAATCACACAAGTTATGAGTTACTTAAGTGCATATCACTTTAGTACATCCTTCTTTCTCATCTGCACCCATGACAGGCAGAGAAAATTGTGAACAAAGATTAAAGCATTGCTTTACACTTATACTGTATTATGTTGCTAATGGGCACCAAGTTGTGAATGTGATGTGTATGACTGAAGCCCAGTTTCTATCATGAAATGAGCCAATCATACAGATGAGATGCTTGTATTTATTGCTGTTGTTCTGCTCTCTTAGGATTACATATCTTTTAGATTTCCCAGCCAATAACTACATTTACTTTAATTGGCAAAGGTCAAATTTAGGCTGCATCGAAGTTCAAGGACAAGGTAATGCAAATTTATTTTTTAATTCTTGAGGAGCTATAATATTATCTTGAGGTTCCCCCCCCCACCCCTTATTTAATTACGCTGCCTCGAGACATTTCTTTTGCTACATATCCACACATTCCTTTGCATCTCCTAAGTAATTTTATGGAATTCTGAGCCACTGTCACAGGGACCAGTGTGGCTTATGTGCCTATGTGGTTGGGTATTTTAATTTTTTTTTTCTGCAGCGAGGCACAATAAGAGATTGGCTCTAGTAATTAGGCTACCAAACTTCCATGGCTGTGTCTTTCATTTTGTCTTGCTTGCTTGCAAAAGATATTTGGCACAGGTGAAGGTGCACAGCTGATGTTTTTTCCAGCTGTGAGTGCAGACACAAAGCAGGTTTGAACTCGCAGCCGGCCGGCTTGGTGCTGCCATGTTATGGAGTTTTTGTTACCTAGTAATAGGAAAAAAAGAAGAATCAAGATGATGTTAACTTGCTAGTTCTATTTGCAGAGTCATTTTCAAGAAAGGCTGTGCTTTTTGTGATTTCTGTAGCGTAAGTCAGTGATGTAGAAATGGGGTAACTCGAACTGATGATATAACTTTGGGATGAATTAGTTCACCTCTCTTGGCTGGTTACTTTTCTCTTACTAGGGTTAATTTTTCATTAAAATTATCAACATTTAGTTCAAGGTCAAATTGTATGCAAGAGTAGGTTTCCTAGTGCTCTTCTGTGCTGGGAAATGCAGTGGACACATGTATCATGTGACCTTTGGTTTCTGCTGTTTTCATAATGCAAATATTGGGGAAAAGAGGCCAATAGGGGAAGGATAAACAAAATTCAGCTTGGAGAATGAAAGGGGCTGAGAGTTTAAAGATCACTGATGAATTTGATTTGACAGAGCAGGAAAATAAATTTGAAGCTGTGAGCCTCTAGAACCTATTCTGAGTGTTGCAATGAGGAGGGAAGGGTGAGTGGTAACCACAGTGATGGTGAGAATGCCCTTAACTTGGTGACTTAGCTCTGGTATGGCTAACAGAGCAGTTCTCACTCACTTGCCATTTGAAACATCCTTGGGATGCCTCCCTTTGTTCTGTTGAGCCCCACCTTGGAAACACCTGCATATGGACAGCCCTCTATGCCTGGGACAGAACTGGCAGGGCCTCAGTGAGAGCAGCCAACTCGGAAGTAGTTTTCATTACAATGAGAAGACCATGAGAAGAGGAATAGCTTCGGTAGGTAGGCAAAATGCCTGTTGCTTCCCATCTCGGGGCAGATGATATCTAGTCAGGATGATCCCAAAGCAGCAGGGAAGCATAAATATAAAAAGGCGGTTAGGTTTGTTTATAAAGAAAGAAGAGTTAGAGGCACTTTGACAGACACTTGGCTTTACAATTCATGGGGATCTGAGACTTCAGTAATGAGCATTTCTTACTTCATGGAATGATGTCTCATCATTGGATTCCAAGAGCACTTGCACTGTGGATGTGGGCTGCTTTCAGACTTGCCAACTAGTTCATGAACTACAGCTTTCCTCTGGAGAGCAAAGGTGCACTGGAACAGCTATGGTTCTGTAGGAATTGAGGAGCATTTAAAAGTCATTCAGAAAGAAGTTATGAAAGCACTTGTATTCTGATGAAAATTTTTTTTCAAATTCACGCTAGCACAATAACGCTATTAGAGAAAAAGAACCCAATGACAAGATACATCAGGTGTTGTTAAAAATGCACAAGGAAGAGGAATGCAAGAAATTATCTGTGAATCTATATCAGGGAAAATGGGCAAGAATCAGGGTAGTGGCTTTTTTGGGAATGAGGGGTGTGCTCATTTTGTCCTAAAGGAGCCATGAAAAAAAGTGGGTATTTAAGGGTATTTTAGAATTCTTGATGAATTTTGTGAATTTGGTCTGAAATCAAGCATGACATGCCTGGTTGTTGGCACCTGTGTTGTTCTACCCACTGCAAACCTGTGACAAATACGGGGCCTCCCCCATAACCTACTAATCTGTCCTGTCACTGGGCAGTGTTCTCTGGTGCTTGGCAGTTTATTTCCCAAAATAACTTCTGCAACTTGCAATTCTTCCCTCATACTTTAATGTGTCAGTTAGATTTATATTTTTAGGGATGTTGAACAAAGCGATGCCAACTCCTATCTCTAACATCAGCACTAAGGAATGCACTTCTGGGTGCTGCTTTCAGTAGAACAGGAAATGTGAGTCTTTAATGAGGAGAGGCAAAGCCTTCCAGCTCCATGTCAGGTGGTTCTTCCTTCGGTTTGAGCTTGTGCCAGGAGGGCTGCTTGATCACTTAGGTGAATGCTGTAACTTAAGCTCCTTTTCAGTTCAGTATCAGTCAAACATTAAATGTTTTGACTGTCTTTTTGCCTTCCCTGTGCTTTGCTGTTGAAAAATGGTCTGTTGTATTTTTTCTCTGCTGCTGGTTTATACTGTTCAGCACAAGTTAGTTTTCAAAAGAATTAATTGTTTCATAAACTTATTTTCTTAAGCTATGTTTAAGCCAACTCTGTAATCCTTTATCAAAGATGGTGCAGGTGTTTTGTGTAGTAAGAAAAATGCTTTAAGTGTATGAAAAATCTAAATATCTTTGTCTTGAATAATGTTATCACAAATATATGTAGATCATAAGTATTAATTACAGAAGAAAGTGATAGTGCCATCTGTTGTTATAACTGCTCTCCATCTGAAAATCCTGTCTTAGAGTATGTTGTAGTATTTTCTTTTTTGAGCTTGAATTGAGATATTTCCATGCTTTTCTGGAACTGTAATGATACGATTTTGTCTATGATATGTAGGCCACTTGAAAAGGGAGATCAGGCAAAATACACTGCTTTGCCAAAGTGCAAGTATAAAATGCTGAGAATCAATAAAGCTTTACTACCGCTGTTTTGGAAAGCATGAATTTGTCATTTGATAGTGGAATAATTTAATGAAAAAATATGCATATATATATATGTCAAACTTGACGGATTTTTACCCTGTAGATGTAGAAGTGCCCTAGTAGATACCTGGAGACTTTGAAAGTTAAATTCTGCCGAGGCTGGGTGCTGTATTCACCACACCTAGGACTGCAGTCACTAAGAAACCTTTCCTGCAATTGGATCCCCTGATAGGCAGAGGTGATTGTGGCACTGATTGTTTCTGGAACAGAGATCCCCTGGAATCAGTTTCTGCCTGTAAATGAAGACTCTGCTGTACCTTATGCATGCGAGGGGGCAAAATGAACTTCACTGCTCTATTATTCATCTTTGCCTCTGTAAAACATTCCTTTAACAAGTTTGTGGTAGTATACATGTTTGCTCTCAGGTATGTATCTGTTCTGCTCTCTCATTAGTCTACTAAGGAAAGTGATTCCAAAAAAATGAGAGAGTTGATGGAGAAAAACAAGATAGAAGAATTTGAAGGGGCTGTGATATTTCCCTGTTATTATCACTGTAGTTCCTTTTCTTACTGATAAATTGCCAAAATTATCATCAGGAAACTAGTGCCAAAAGCACTAGAAACAAGAAGGCAATTATGGAGTGAGCCTGTCACGGGGATTTGTCATTGCTCCTGAGAGAGAGTTTTATTGCACAAGGTTTAACTAAGGAAAATTTTCTCTGTAGGGTGTGTCACAGCATATAATGGGTGACTGATGATTGTTCTTGTTGCTGCTGTCCTGCCTGCAACTCTGGTGCTGTTCCCTATAGGCCTGTGTGCTGTGATGTGCCAAATCCCAACTAATCCAATAACAAGTCAAATTCCTGAATATGCAGGGTTTAAGATTTGTCTGTATTAACTACCTGGGGACTTGCTGTTCCAAAGTTGGTACACTGAACAGAAAGTCATCTGCCTTAAAATTATGAGCATCCTCCAAACACTTCCCATCTGAGCACAGTAAAGGTATCCCACCGTGGTTTCACCAGACAAAACTAGTAGGAATAATCAACTCAGAATGTTAGAAATTCCAATTATGAATGAAGTGCTGTATTTTTAACTGCGGCTGAAGTTTACCACTGAAATAGTACATGGAGGGATTTTTTTCTTCTTCTGAGATTTGTGTTTGTGTTAACGTATAAGATAAGATATGCTTGAACTACAAAGTATTTGATGCTCTTGTAAGAGTTTTTATAGCATTTGGGAGGTTATACTGCACCTTTGCTCCTGACACATGAATGACAAGTGAGAACAGGAAGAACTGAAAATTAGAGCAAAAATTATGTTCAGTAGACTCAGATGCTAAGAATTAAGGAGCATTAGGGAGTTAACCACATCCACAACTTAAATGGGCACTTAGCATGGAAAACTGAGTTTCCAGCTATGCTTATCTGCTGAGAAAGTACAGTGTAGGAAATACAACCTCTTGAGTTACTTTGATTGCCTTTGAAGTAAAGGCAATTTTATTAAAGACAAACTAAAAAATGGTGTGATGACTTGGACAAATGTAAGCAATGCTGCAAGACGTTCCCAAGGACACGAGAATGAAATCTGATAGTCAGAATATTGGAGTAGTGGATGAAGGTAGTGCAGGGCACATCTTTACACTGTCACTGACAAGTGTTAGCTTTATGCAGTCATCACCTGGAAACATATATACACAAATTTTTTTTTTCTTTTAGCTACCAAAATAATTGGAATTGTTCATCTGAGCAGTATGTGGCTCTTTTGTGTCCCTGTATTACCACCCTCCATGGTATTCTGTTACACTATTGTATCCCGTTGAACTTGCTGGAATGCATTATGCAAATCTGTGACTGCTCCTTGTGTATCAGCAAGAGAGATCTCTGAAACGAAAGAGCTGCTGCTGAGCTACCGATGGAAGTCGGGGTAGTGGAGCAGTGCCACAGTCCAGCCCTTGAGAGCAGGGTGTGGAGAGCACGGGGCCTGGGCAGCTGACCTACCCTTAGCAATGCTGGACAGCCCAGGTGTGCTGCTTCTAATGAGCTGAACAGCAGCTGACAGCGACCAAAAGAGGGAATGCTTTCCAAGGCTGGGAATGTTTAAGAGAATATTGCAATACACGTTGGAGGGGGCGTGTGTGAATGTGGAAAATGAACCAGTGCTTGGTGTTTACAGATGGGCAGATCATCACAATTCCGCTGTTTATAATGCTGCACCTAAGCTGATGTGCCTGATTTTGGGTGCATGAGTGTCACAGCTACGGATGTGTTTATAAGCCACAAATTCATTTGGTATTAGGTGAACATGGCTCCTGATTTAGCCATGAGCTCAGTGAGCTCTGAGATATCTCTTATCACAGGGTATTACACTTACCATGCTTCACAGTTGCAGCTGTGTGTGTCAGATGTTCCAGTAATGTCGGAATACTCTGGCTAGGAGAAGTCAAACCTGGTGGTTGTTGTCGCTGCAGCACATGAGTGTCTAGACCTGATTGAAATCAAAGCCTGTTGTAGGGTTGCAGTTGCTGCCCTCATTAAAGTCATGGTGAGAGACTTTGCAAAGGAGTGGGTTCCACGTCACACACCTGCACACAGACCTGTGCCTATCATGTGGGTGTTAAATCACATCCCAGCATGGAGGGCTGTATGGATTCCCGACCTGGAATGGGGATAAGACTTGAAGATAGCCCTTCCTGCTCCTGTGCAGTGATCCAGGTTCTCAGGACTCTATGGTACAGTCATGCCAGCTGGGAGATGAGAGCTATGGCATTTGTCAGTGGTAACTCATCAGCTTTGCAACAACAATTTGGAGTGATTTCTTAGCTACTGTGTACACTGCAAAGATGATGAACAGCCCCTACAATACAACAGTATGTTGTATATAAATTAGTTGTACACATGCTCCTTAAGCCTTGTGTGTCATTTGCTTAATTTTTAGTTATTGTAGGACGCTAGTTAAGCCCTAAGAAGCACTGATTTAAAAAGAATCCCAAATTTGTTAGCTACTTGAATTTAAGAGAAATAGCAGCCATGGGTATGTGAATACACTCTGCTCCAGCCATAAGCCATTCACAGGGAGAGACTAGTTAATGATGAGCTTGTTCATTGCTCAGCTTGAAATCCTTCTTGCTTCTTGCAGCACGTCTTGTTTCAGACATTTTTGCGAAATGTAAAGCACGGTGCCAGAATTGATTATTATGAAACTCCAGAAGTTTGTATGTTGTAAGTTTCCTGCGTCAAAACCAGCGTGGAGGTGAAAAAACAGTGGAAAGGGATACACACTTAAAGATGGGGTGGCAAGGCTGCAGCTAAATTGTATTCATGTGCTCAAGCCAAGCAAAAATGTAGGACAACTTTTGACAGCCTGTAATTGTATTGCCAGTCTGAGCCTTCCGAGCTGTCTCGGATCATGAACAAGGTGCTGCGTTCAGCAAAGAGATTTGTTGCAAGTTCTTTTCTTCCCAGCTCATTAACTGTGATCAGCAATTGCGACAAGTCGGTGATTCACACCCCCCGTGATGCTCAGCCAAAACCAATGTGAGCAGGGGAGGCGAACGCAAAGGCGGTGATACACTTGATGCCCTCTGTGGATCAGATAGTGTCATTGGCAGTAGTTGGGGCTGCTGCGCCAAGAGGGTGCCTGGGCTTGTGACAAAAGCCTGCTGCACTCACTCTTGCTTCAGGGGTGTTCCTCTGCGCGGGTCACTGAGCAGCCCTAGTGCCGAGGAGACCCTGTCCGCTCAGAATGGGGGTGGCATGCTTTGTTTTATTACCGGGTGTTCATGGGGTAGCCTAAGCACTCTGGAGTATGCAAATCCTGCTGGGATGTAAATGAAGTGCTTGGGAGTAATCATTGATTTTCTGTTGGTGTGTTATCTATTTCCATCCGTTCTGGAAAAGGTTTATTGTGTAGAGGACACAACTCTGTGGCATTTGCACTGCACTCCTGTCCTCTTTCTGCAGCAAGCATTTCCTTGAGCACAGAGCAGCGCTTGCGCTTAATGTGAAATGACAGGAGTCACCCGTGCCGGGTTCACGGTATAAACAGCCCGAGTCCCACGGCACGTTCGGTTCTGCAGAGCTTGCAGGGTTGCCACAAAATCTAAACAGTCACGTGTGGTTCTAGTTCTGGAAGTTTGTTAGTGCTCTCAATAACATAATTACAAAATGAAAGGCCTTTGGGGAAAGGTGTTGAAAATATTCTTGCTGTGAAGTGGGTTTTTTATTTCTGCAGAAAACACTGGTCTTTGAATCTAGGCTCCCATGACCTGTTTGAGACTGTAACCAGCCCATTGTGGATATACAGAAATTATTTTCTTTGCTCTTTCTGTTTCCATGCTGTGTATGATTCTATCCCTAGGAAAAAGAAATGGGTCCCGAATATTTTGGGAGATCTGGCGGATTCTTCAGTAACATCAGGCTGACCACATTGGCATTTCCAGACTCAGGCGAGTGGATGTACACACACACAGAGGCTTCTACTGAGATGTTTGTCATTCTTCTGCAGTTTATTGCAGTAGGCTGCAGATGATGCTGACTCTCAGGAGCCTGAAGAATGTCCCAGCAACACACATTCCCTCCCAGCCAGTGGGAGTGGGCTTTTAGAGGAATGTACATGGACCTCCCCTGCTGCCTTACCCTCCAAAGAATACACAATGTCTGTGTTGGAGACAACTTGCATAATCAGGCAGTTTTGCTTTTATGAAGGGAGTGATTTTTCTCTTCAACACTTGATAGTTTCCTTTAAGACCATGAACACTTATGCTCTTTGGTATCTTGACAGACTTATTGATCCATAAGTCACCAATATTGGACAGTGCTCTCTGGTGAAGTTCAAAATACCCTTTAGTAGCTTTAGTTGCCAGAAACAGCTGCCTATTGCAGCAGATATGCTGAAGGCATTTGTTTTAACTTGGAAAAAAAAAAGGAGGGGGAAGAAAGAGAGAGAGGAGGAAAGTATTGTAGTTCTAGAAGGGAAGCTCAGTGCTGATCAGTAGTAACCATTTGTGAAAGATTTCTTCTGCTTACTAAAACAAACGTTAAATATGGTGAAGGTTGAGCTAATTGTTTAGTTCCACTCTACAAAAAAAAAAAAAAGAGTGGGTGTCCTGGAAAACAACTCTCTGCCAGTGTCCAGAGTGGAGCAAATGAACTCAAAAAAATGTGTGTAGGCCATATGGTCATCTGAGGATTTGTTTTGATTTTCTTAGTTCTTCTATGTTGCTTTGTTGTCTGCATAATGTGATAAGTTGTTGTTCTGTCAGCAGGATGGAATATTCTGAACCGCTGATTTAATGAAGATTTTTTATTAGATTCCATTTGCTTCTCAAAGATTAGAGAATTAAGAAATCAAGTGATAAGCACAGCAAGGGAGCTGAAATGGGTAAATGAGAGAGGGAGAGGCAAAGGGGAAGAGATAAATATTCCTGTCTATTTACCTGGAAAAATCTTAAACTCGGCAGTCTGTGCGTTTCCAGCCCTGCAACAAGTGGAAAGGACACCTGCTTCTGCATCCCTCACTATGATGAGGTAGAGCAGTTTGTTTCTGCAGCTGCACAGTTCCTGCATTGAAGGAAATAACCTTTGCTGTCATCCTGGCTGGGTGACATGGAGCTGGTGGTGTCTGTCCTCTGCTTTCTTTTATGAGCCTGCTTACAAGATTATTACTTGTGTCCCTTGACTGAGGTTGCCTGTGCTTTAAAAAAACCACATGAAATAGGGGCAGAAAGAAGAAGAAATACTTGATGTTTGTAATCACTTGAGAGATCCTGAGTAGTGGCACCAAGGACCCAGTAGTGTCATACTAAATTGTGGTCTCTGTTTTATTATTCATATTCTGATACTCTCCTGCATTTTCAAACAAGGGCCAAGGCTTAACTAGCAGTGATTTGGTCTGGGTTCTGAGACAGCTGCTCTTAAACTAATTACAATGGGAACAAAAACAATATGAAAATCAAGTATTTGTTCTGATCATTAGCATCTTGTATCACTTAGCTCACCAGTCAGTAAGATCATCAGCTGGTGCTGCTGCTTCATGAAAAAAAAAATGCAACTTGCATAACAAACCTCATATTAAAATGCATATTAAGAAAATAAGTACAAGTGTGCTGACACAAGAGCAGTGGGTTGCAGTAAAACACCAGTTTGTAATTTGGCAATCCTGTCTCTCCCAGCTGGGAAGTCAGTTTTACTGCAAACACTTCTGAAAATACCAAACAATACCTTTAGATTTAAGTAGGGAGTGGCTGAATCAAACCCAGCTATAATCCATGATCAACATCCACATAAAATCATATAATAGTATATCAGTGCTCTCAATCTTTTAATTTCTTTTTTTGTGGGCTGCAACCTGCAGGTTATGAGTGGCTCTTGAAAGAGGTTAGGGTGTATCAGCCTTTGTCCACAGAGGTGCTGTGTGGCAAACCCCTATATTGCAGTTCCCAGCTCCTCCAGATCACACTTACCTCCAAGTGTTGTTTCTTCCATTATCTTGCATGTCTGGAGAGCTGTTCATTCATTTGTTTTTCCCAGTACAGAATAAATTATGAGGTCAGATTACAACACCAAGTCAGGATGCTCTCAGGGTGTGCATCCAGCATCCGGGATCTGCAAGCCCTCCCAAATTCCCTTATCTAAGTGGTGTCATAGAAAAGGAATGACATGCCTCAAAAATGCTGTTAACTCACCAATACAAATTACCATGTGCTTAATGTTACGTATGTTATTGTCTAGGAGACCTTCCAACATATATTTAACCTGGATGTTTTTTGCCTTTTGGAAGAAAGCTGCTGGAAGTGCCAGAAATGTGTACGTGCACTATGGGTGTGCTCAGGTGATGCAGACCAACAAGTCATGGGTGAGGTATCAGAAGATCTTGGGTGTTTGCAGATGTCAGAGAGAAGACCATGTGTCATGAGGCAGCCTGAGGGAATGGGGACAACTGTGTCCACCCATGAATAAAGGTTGATTTATGTACATGTGGGAGAAAGGTAGAAGGACCCAATGCAGCAACACGATCCACATGAGTGGATCCACAAAATTGGTAATAAACTACCCCAAAAGCATTATTATGTAGGAGGGAAGGTTCTGGCTGCAGCTTTATGTCAGGGAATAGCCATTCCTGAGCCCACCGCTGGAGAAGTCAGATTAGATCCTAAACTGCTCATGAAAAATCATGAAAGCATGTGGAAGCTGGTTTTATCTAGTGTTTTCCTTTTCATATATTTAAATGCTTATTTTGAATACCTTTTCCTGTATTTCCAGAAAGAAGAATGTATGACTATCATATTAATCTCTAGTAACACTCTTGAATATATGCCAATTTATACAGTATTGAACAATAGGCTTGAACTGAAACCTCAGGCATATGTGGATTTGGTTGAAGTACAACTCTGCCTTACATACAACAGCATACAAATGCACATTCCTCAGACATGACTTTTGCAATTATATAAAAAATTGTGTTGATTTAGCAGGTTTACCACTTTCTCTCTTTACTGATTTCACAGTGAAGAAATAAATATAGAAATCTTTGTGTTCCTGTAATACATAAATGTACAACTTCCCAGATGATCTGGGACAATGGGTATAATTATATCATTCTAGATATGGGATAAGTTCTGGACTAAAAGGAATATTTATATTCTTGCAAATGCTAGGCTTTTCCTTACCAAAACTTCTGTGCAGGCTTTTGAATAATGCAAGTTTTGACTGGCCAGTTTATCAGAACTGTTTAAATGTTTACACATGTAAGCCAATTCTTCAGAGCACTTTGTTTTCCTCAGTGGCATTTAAATCCATATGTAAAATCCAAGTCCAGATCTGTAAATAATGGAAAAACACTTCTAATTGTCTTATGTCGCTATGATTTTTTTACAGCACTCTTGTACAACCCCATTACTCAGGTTACTCATGAAGATCTGGGTTCAGCTGCCCTGCCCTGATTTCAGTTTTCAGTTCTGACATGGGATGGCTCCCTGGGAACAGTCAGGTATATATGAGTTCTTGCTGAGTAGGCTTGTGTGGTACAAAGTATACATTCTGGTATTTACCAAGGCACAAATGTCAACATCACAAATATTCTACGCCCCCGTGCTACGGAAAAAAATGGTTCTTTGTGAGGAGAACTGGTTCTGTCTTACCATCTGTTTCTTGGAATGTTTTAGATATTCTGTAATTCAGATATAAAATAATTGAACAAGTCAAAATACTTGAGGAAGACAAATGACTTCTAGTAAACTAAAGTTTTGTTCTTAGAAGTAGTAAGGATAATTAACTTCAAAGGAATATAGAATGAGGTTCTGGCTCCTTTGTGTGCTGATTAGGTAAGAGAGGTGTGTACTTGAGGTTAACTCTGAGTGCAAGTGAAGCTCTCATGAGAGCACATATGAAAAATGCATCAGAATTCTTTGCCAGAGTTGCTTTTAGGCAGCAACTAAATATGTTGGACAGTTAGAGGAGGTTTCCCAGTATTCATTCAGGGTAAGTAACTCCCAATTATCTGTTGTTACAGAGTACTGCAACACAGAGCAGTGTGGGCCAGCCAGTTTGACAAACTTGCTGGAGGGATAATGTAAAATACAGCCTTCACACACTGCAGCATTTATTGGGTCTAATCTTTCAACCTATCAATGCTATCATCTGAATAATTGTGCTTTTGCAGGCCTCAGTCAACACTTGGTGTATTTGTTTTATAAACACTTGTATATTTACAATTTCATTTGTATATACATTTGTGCTCTTGTCGATACAACGGCTTCAGAAAAACACAGCTCAGCTGGCAAAGAAAAGGGAAAGAAGTCTTGAATTAATGATGTTAAAACAATCCTGGCTTTTGTTTCTGGAATTCTTTTTATACTGCCATGGAGTTCTTTAGGGGGATCCACAAATAGGGAGGGAGGAACTGTTAACACAGGTAAACTGGACTAAGGCTCTTGGAAAAATGCAGAGGATGCAATGCAGAATTGAGTCCTTGTGGGCATTTTCATTAAGGCATTTGGCATTCTAGACTATACTGAACTGTCTTGGAGCAATTATTCTTATGACTGGAATCTTGTAGTGTAACACTGGAGGATATCTTAGTAATTGAATAGAAAAGAAAACGAGGTTTGGAAATAGTTTCTATAACTCAAATAACATTTTATCACTTCCAGTCCTCCATTCAATAGTTAATGTATCCCTTGAAAGTAAGAATCTGTGACAATCTGATAGTTATCGGCTTAAAAAAATAAAATCAGGCTCTTTATACTAACATGCTTTGACATCCAGTAAACAATATTTCATTAGCATCTCTTAAGCAGGGGCTGTGTTTTGTGGAGTAATCAGAAGCCAAGGTTATAATTTGTTGTGACACCCACAAATAGCCTCTGGACCCTGGTGTGCGGGCTCTTGTACCTGAGAGATCTGGTCCCTGCCTCCAGGTACCTCCCAGCTAATTGCCAGTGATGCACTGGAGGTGGGGAAGGTGAGATGCAGGATAAGGATAATTGACAGCGTCATCAAGCTGGGTTACCCTGGTGCCAAGCCTGCAATTATCAGCAGTGTTGGCAAACACAGGCCCAGCGAGGTCTGTCCCACCACCCACCAAGCAGGGCCCGATGCAAAGGCCACCAGCTGACCAAGGGAGAGACCATTGCTCCTCCAAGGCTCCTGTTTCTCAAGCAGCTGCCAGGGAAGAGATCCCATATCATTACTCCTGGGTAGATAGTGTTGTACTGCTGAACAGGAGCTCTGATGGCAGCTCAGAAGTGGCACTCAGGTCTGCAGTGAGACTCCTGCCATGCAGCTGTGAGACAGGCAAGCCTTTCATTGAGGAAGGAAGGGCACTTTGAGGTTAGAACCTCAATTAGAACTCCAGAGAATTCAAGTGGAAAATCCAAATACATAAAGCCTTGCTTTCCCACATTTATTTTTCTTCTCCTCATTTTCTTGGATACATGACTTTTTTAAAATCAGCAGACATAAGTTAATGGAGCTGCATTTATAATGATTATTCAGTTATACTTATTTCTACTTAATTAGTTAGGGGAAGAGGTCTACAACAAAGCCAAGGAAGTTGAAAAGAAGGCTGCTACAGTGTGCCCATGGTACTGTTCTAGTTCTTGTGCTTTAGTGGCACAAAAGGGATTTGTCATCTGCTGTTTAACAAATAAGTGCAGTTATCTGATGATATCTTTGAGGCATTTCCCATATTCTGCTTTACAGCCTTCATTGGGAGAATAAATTTCCCTACTGCGCACATTACCTCTTGTCTTTGCTGCATGTACTATTGAGTAGTCCTGCTACTCAAGAAATTAATTCAGAAAAACTTCCATTTTAACGTGTTTTTTTTTCTCCCTTAGTTGATTTAAGGTACATCACAATCTGTATTCAGTGGTTTCCACGGGCACCCTGGATCTGAGTTGTGCTTTCAGGCTGATACAAGCAGAGGCTGCTTTGTGCTGTCATTGCCAAAAATGAAGATGCATGGCAGGGCCGGAAAGCACCTTTCACTGATGAAGCTTAATGAACTCTTCTGTATTAGTGACAACTGCTAGTTTGTGACATGGCTGTGACAGTCACTGCCACCATATTCTTAGAGCTGGGCACATATTTAAATGCAGTGTGAGCAGCTGTTTGGGTGAATGCAGAAAGAGGTGGTGTCTCAGTTATTTAGGGAATCCAAGCTGCAGGTCCCGATGCCACTCAGCAGCACGGAACGTACAGAGCCTGTAGTCGAGGCATTTACAGCTCGTGGAGGCCCTCTAGAGACCAGAAGTAGTAAATGGTCATTCCTTACTGTCCTGAGGTCCTGCAGCGCACACAGCACTGGGCCAGCATGCACGGTAGTGTCCCTGAAAGTAATCCATAGGTGATCAGAGGCTTTGCATTTACGGAAGAGTTGAGTCTTCTTGTGTAAACGCGAGTTTTACAGTTCATGCGTTCACACGAACTTTCAATTTATTTTCTAATTATGGAAGTGTCTGAGCATGTAGATAATAATTTTCCTTGATACAGTGATTATCCAAGATAAGATGGATAAGATTGGATGCTAGATGACCTGCACTGGCGTTGGAAATTCATCTTCATATATGACTGAAATGTGCTATCTTGTCAGTAACTGGCTGATTTTGGTGAAGCTGCAATTCATATTAGCCATTCTCATCTAAATGCAGGTGTCATTTAATAACACGCCAGTCTTTCTTGCAGTCTTCCATGAGAATTCATTTGTGTAGAAATTGCTGCATTGCACAGAGGATCAGGAATGTTTACATTGAAGTTCCTTTTAGGTCTTTATCACATCTATTTCAACTCTTTAATTTTACAGTAGAGGCATTGGTTACATCTATATTATTTTTATTGCCTTTTTTATAAATTATTCTGCCATTTTATTCCTTTTCTCTCATACATGATGAGCAAAAATATACTTTCAGCTGCACTGATTCCAGATAGGGAGAATATTTAACAGAGTTCCTCACTAACAGTATTCTGTTTAACCAGGCAGCTGCAGTATCTGTGTCCTTATGTTCCTGTATTTGGGTTGAGGTGGTTTTATTCAGAGAAATGAGCTCTGGCTTGATGATTATTTTATTAAAAATTGTTTGTGCTAATACTTGGACTTGCAGATAAGCAGATTAAATGGTAAAATGTTTAAAATTATAAGAACTTTATAAAAGGCTTCGACATGGTAAGTTAGTTTCTCAAATAGGTTAACATTGCTTGAATCACCTGTTTCTGAGACATCTGAGAAACAACACTTACTATCCTGTGAAATTATGGCCTTCAAATCTAGAAAAAAATTCACCAAAAGCCCTTATTAGGAAAAATCTATTTTCTCTAACGAGGCCTGCCTGAAATGTCTGTGTGCTGAGAAGTACCAAAAGTAAATAAACTGTTCCTTGGATATAGTGACGTTTTCAACAGGATCACATAATTTCAGTACTTTTTGTCATGATTGTAAATTCAGAATTAGCCAGTTTACTTGCCTTGAGTCAAATTAATTCCAATATTGAGTGCATGTGATGAGAAAGGGCTAGAAGCAAATGAAAACAAAGCCACGTTTAGCTCCCTTGTACCAAGACTATAACTTGATTAGAAACTATTGGCTTTCCCATAATAGGTAAATCCTTGGGAAAATGTCTCAATAAAGAACTGTAGATTTTATTGACACTTGGTAGGATATTTTGTGAGGAACCCTCATATCTTTTGACACCTTTCAAGCATTACTCAAATTACATTACTCCAATTACATTGGAAAGGCTGCAGGTATTTTTCATGTCTGTGCTAACATTTGGAGCTGTCTCTGGAGCCATGTGTAATTCTCTCAAAGAGAAAAGAGCCAGATTAGTAAATCTTGGAAGGAAAAGCTGTTTCAATAATTATTTCCTATTTGAATGGTTTATATTCAGCCTGTCCTATTGTTTATGTACTACAATAGCTCTTCCACCTGAAGATGTCAGTGTTCTACAGTTATTGAGCCAAACCTTTCTGAAATAGATTATTAAAGCTTGCAAATTATTGTGTCAGAATAAGTACCTAATACTCTTGTGGCAGTATGTTGCCATGAAAGAAATCTGCTTTTTATAAGTGAGTCTTTGATTGAACTTCTTACATGATTTTCATGATTATTTAATTTGCTGTAGAAGATTTGAGTTCAGCTCTAGAAAGCAGAACTGAGGATATCTTGCATTTGGTAAATATCTTTGATAATCTGAAATAATATAGAAACTGAAGAAGAGGAGGCTAAGAAGCAAATATGGGTTGCTGCTATCACTTATTTTGTGAAAGCAGTCAGGTTCTAGCAGTCAATCAGCTGCCAAGTACCTTGTCCCTTTGCTAGGACATGTCATGTTACAGTTGAGCAGGTGTACTGGTGGAGAAACGGGAGAGCAAAGGCAATCAATATTTCCCTCATTTAGTAATTATTTCAAAGGAATTTCATTGACATCTAGAGATTTAAATATTTTTTATTTGCAGTGCAAGGTAAAAATTATGTGGTTTCTGTTCTTGGGCAGTCAGCCTTGTAGAAGATGGAGAAAACTTTGTAATTTTAGTGTAGACATCACAGCTGTTCACAAAAAAGGCAAAGGTAGGGTCATTGTGGGCAAGTCCTCAGTCAGTCCTCCTAAACTCAAGGGAGAACTTAAATTCTCTGACTCTCTGTGCAGGCTCTTTGGTTTGCTGAAGAGCAAAGACTGTGCCAATGCGTGCAGCAGCTTGTTCTGGCCAAGTAGATAATCTAGTTTTCATGGCATAAGGAGATCAAACGGTGAGGTGAGCAGGAGCTTTCAGGTCTTTGGGGTGAAAGCCGAACATTACAGGTGCAGTCACATTGATGTACGATCTCAGAGGGACTCTCACCTTCCTCGTCAAAATTCACAGAGCCATTTTATTCTGATGAAGATGAGAAATGGGCAGAGTTTTTTCCCTTTCTGCCCCGGCTTTTTAGCCTTTAAAGCCCTAGAGCTGATCCGGGTGCATTTGCAGGGAGTGCCCACAAGGCGGCACTCGGACCACACGGATCGAGGCGAAGCAGCGTGACCTCCCTTTGTGGGAGTGCTTTTTAAATGGAAAGGGAATGTTAATTGAGAAACGTCGTTTTAACATCTTATCTATTCACCCAAATACAATTTCTTAATCCCAAATATTTCCTGTTTGATACATAAAGTCATGTAATTATCAACTTTATAAAATACTCTTACCACTATTCCCTTCAGTAGCTGAGGGATTAAGAAAAATGCTAAAATCTGTGGAAGACCCTCAGAATATTTTTATTAGAAGATTATTATATTTGCATGTATATTTGAACTGGCTGGCTGCTTTATCCTCTGAACTTTGATAAAACTTTGTGAAAATTTAGTACAAAATTTCATGTCTTGAATAATTTCAGATGTCCTAATTTACAGTCTAAACTTATCAAGGATTAGTTTATAATTATTTCTTCTTGTGTCTGCATGGTTTTACACACTCTGCATGTAGTGAAGTAATGAGAAAGGGGTCTTGTCTCTTCTCAGCTTGACTCTGATAATCAATACCGACTGCAGCCCATTTCAAGTTCCCCTTCTTTTAGCTTGCCGTGACAGGAAAAAGGCATGGCCAGTTCCTGATTTGCTGCTGAAAGAGTTGGCAGAACCATAGTCAATATGTCACTGACCTCAGAACAACACTGTCAGGTACAAGAAATGAGTTAAAGGTGGCAGCTGTAACAGGAATCAAAATTGCAGAGCTGAAAGTGAGAGAAAATAAGACATCTGCTCGTCAAATACAAGCTGCTTCTGAAATCTGTTGGAGGAAAGGATAGCATCCATTCCTCAAGTGCTTCAAGTATGTGGCACTTTGGAGCCTTATGGTTTAGTTGGAATTTCCCAAGGTAACACCAGAAATGTTGTGCTTCCTTCCCAAAATGTAGTTGCTTTAAATCTAGTACAGGGCACAGGCACAAGTTCATCCCTGTCAGGAGTAGGAGTGTTTGGTTTTTCTCCCTGGTTTTGTACTACCAAATCTCATAAATGGGTGTGATAGGATGGTGAGACTGAGCAAACCTAGCTGCTGGTTTAAGGTAGTGCTTGGACTTAGCACATCTTTACTGCTCTGGTCTCTGAGACCAGGCTCTACTGGTACTTCAAACATTTGTGCCATATCTCTGGATTTACACATATAAAATACTGTGTGTGTGGAGTTGATGGACTAAAAACACAATATGCAAGTTTGCCAATATCAGTGTACCTTGATAGAAACTCTGATTCAAGCACATGAAAGAAAATGGGGTTTCATTCCCCCCCGCCTTGAGTTAAAAAGCTGTTGGAATAACTTTTTAATTCAACATCTTTTATTCCACTTCAATTTATATTAAGTAACTGAAATGACAGAAAGTGAATACAACTCATCTTTCAAGTGAAGAAAACTCAGGAACAATGCCAATGAAGTTGAGTCATGTAAAGCTCATGAGTTGGCTAAATATTTTATTGCTTTATTCTCTTTTAAGCCAGTGTTCATATCCCTAATAATACACAAAGCACTCAAAAATTGGTAGTGATTCCAGGCAATGCTTTGGGAGAAGAAAACCTGTTTAGTAAAGGGGGGAAAAAAGGGGACCTGTCAGCTGCTTTCTTGTTTTAGATAATGAGCTTGATTGTTTTGCCTGTTTGTGATAATTAGATACACAATTAGGGATTGTACCTGGTGTTGAACTCTTACAATATGAAAGAGGAAAAAATCCTAGTTCAAGATGAAAAGCCAAAAAGTATAGACTATTTGTAGCACTGCATCCCTGGTGGTGTTTTGTTTGCATGAAATCCTTTGGAATCTCAGCAGTTTATCAGGGTGTATGGATTCAGCCCTGTAGGGCCGAGCAGTGCTGAGGTGGGAATTATTTCTGAAACTGGAGAAAGATAGTTCACTTCTGACTTCTCTTCAAGGAGGAATGTTCCACCTATTCCTATAAGAAAGATAGCCATTATGGGTTGTCTCTGGCTTATCAGCCTGAAGAAGCTGAAGGTTTTAATGTCTAGGTAAAAATCATAGGGAATTTCCACATAAATAAACCTGCCTTTATCTCAGCTGTGGAAAGCTCAGAATTGTCAAGAGGGAAGACTGTGGGTGCTACTTCAAGCTGTAACTTGCCCAGCACCCAAAAACGTGACTGGTCTTTCTCCTAGTAAGAAGTCTGTGGCCATGCAGATGAAATAGGATTATTGAAATATGTGCCAAAATCCTGCAGCAGCATAACAGTAGCTCTGAAAAAGAATTATTAATATTAATTCCTAATTACTGGGATTCAGTTTTTGGGATGGAGAGAGATCTTCTGCCACAGGAAAACTTCATAAATATCATTGTATTATGACAATTTATTCCACTGCTATAGAGTGGCCTTAATTTACCAGCCCCTTTGATCCTAGCACACAGGATCTGCTTCTGAAAATGATTATTTCTTACACAATTAATTTGTTTTCTCTCTGCTCCCCAGCTGGGCTGGATGCAGTTCCATCCCCTTTGTTTTTCTGGACTGGGAGTTGGTTTCTAAATGCCAGTGGCACATCCTAGAGCCTTTAATCTTCCCCTGCTACCTCAGTGCCTACTAAAGAGTCCATCAGTCTGCAGCCAGCATCACTTGCATAGTCAGATGTGTCTGGCACAAGGCAGAGTGCGCCAGGAAAGCTCATCAAGAATTTCTGTCTTGTCAAAGCTGAGGGATGAGGTTAGTCTCTGTTAGTCAGCAAAGATTCTGGGGAAATCCATCTTCCCAGAGCATCCCCAAGCCTTAATTAGAGAACAGTCAGGATGTCTCAAACAAGTCAGGATGCTGTCAAGTTCAGGAAAAGTCAAATCCATCTCTTATTTTTGTTTTTCATCTCCTACTTTCAGTCTCTTATCACTCGAGGTCACGAGTTCTGTAATGCCTTATGTGAAACTTGACATTCTTAATTAAAACCTGCAAATGCTGATTTTACTTTGAGAAGAAATCTGTGTAAAATAGATTGTGCTTAATAATTATCTGGGCTGGAAAAGGCAGGTGGTTCGCCTGGGAAGCTTTCTTTGCACCAAAGTGTCAGGACAGGACAGGAGACAGAATTAGCCCAACTTCTTGGTGGAGAAAAAAAGACAATGACTTGCTAAAACAAAAATGCAACCAATTATCAGCAGGCTGTCCTGGGAAACCTGCTTTTCTGGCTTTCTCAGCACTCTGTGTATAAAAAAATAATTAGGAAACAGGGGGTTTATGGTAGAAGTTGTCCAAAATTGGCCTGGAGTAGTGTTTTTTAATTTCTGATGTTTGGAGTAACCTTCTTGGCAAAGCATTCCTCACGCAATAGAGATCTGTATGGAGTAGGTCATATGTAAAAGCATATAGGGATGTACGAGTCATCCCCAAGCCGCGTTTGGTTTATGAACAGGAGTAAATTGAAAACACTGATTGGAACATCTGGAGAGTGCTTTTAGATGACTCTGTGCAGGAAGGCACAAGCGAGAATTGCTTATGTTGCAACTTTAGGCTTGTTTGCAGGCAGGAAGGAGTTTGCCAAGAGTTGAAGCCTCACGAACATTCCTGATACTGCAGTGCTGAGGTAAAAGAGCAGCCAGCAGAAGTGGACCCCTCATTGTCAGTCCCAGCTCAGCTCATCTATTCACCAGCCCACTGAAGTGCTCATGGAGTTTGCTGGCAAATTTCTTTTTTAATAGGAATGATCTTGGTCTACAGCAGAGCCACTTGTAGTTGTTCCTGATGGTGTTACTGTGGTGTGTGAAGTCGAGGAGGGCTTTTCAAGTGCTCAGCGTGAGGAGAGGTGGCACAATAGTCACAGGCTCAAACACAAAGAGTGTTTGCACAAAGGGTGTGTGCAGGCTGGGCTCCAGCAGCAGGACTCTGCTGTCCCTGCAGCATATCTGGCTCCTGGATAAGTCAGCCCATGGAATTGAAGCACTGTTGCTTGCCTGGTCATTTGCTATATCTGGCTGAAATGGGAAAAGTTCTTCACAGTCATGATAATGTAATTTCTTTAATTAGAGGGGCAGATTGAAAAGAGCATGAAGTGTGCACAGCATGAAATAACAGCTGAGGCAAATCCAATCGTTTTATATACTCTTTTATGAAGGAGTTTGAAGTATGGGAATTTGGAATGGTTCTTTTCTGTAATAGTTTCAGACTTAATACAATGACCATGTGCTGCTCCAGGGTGAACATGGTCCAAAGCAATTCATATACACTAATCCCATAAAGACAGGGCTTTCTTAAAAGGATTTATCATCTTTTATTATTGTATCTGCCTGCAAGATCTGCTCCAACAGATGTGTAATGAGAACTGAAAGGCACAATGGTGGAGGCAGTGGAGGTGAGAGGAAATTTCATGACTGCATTGGCAGCAATTGGCACTTCCATTGAAGTTGTGGTTAGTACTCTTAATTGAAATGGGAAAGACCTGTGCTTAAAGCTCTGCTGCTGTTTAGGCACAGCAGAGTTTTGTATTCAAATGTAACTGAAGTGTTTTAAGGGAGCCTCTTATCAAACACTAATATTTTGTACAAATAGGTAGGTATTGTGGCAGAAAATTAAGGGAAAATGGGACTTGGCAGTCACATATGAAAGTGTTTGACTGAAGTTCTCAGTGTATATTCTATTTTATGTTACATTATAGAGTTTTTTCAGCATTCTCCAGTATGGCTTGATGGGGACTGAAATGAACCATCTCAAGTAGTTCATCCTGATCCCTTACTGCCTTTTAACTCTTCTGTGTAGTCCTGCCCTTAAGTTGTACACATTAGGAAGCTGTGGAAGAAGGATTACCTTGCCTATATTAGATTCCCTGCCCCTCCCCCCCAGGAAACGCAGCATCTTTATAAGGTGATATTTTTAAGTGCCTGAGAAGATGATTGTCTGTGAACACTGTGTGCAGGAGTGGCAATGGTTGTGGTTTCAGTGCAGGGAAAGTGAGGATTTTTGTGTTTGTGTGCTCTTGGTGTTGGAGGCTGCCCATGTACAATACTGATGCCAGTGCCTTTGGCATCTGACTGTTCACTGTCTGCATTTGGTCCTGAGGGAGGTCTGGACTACATGGACCTCTGCTAGTCTTTTAAGCACTCCAGTGAAGCCAGTTAATCATTTTCTGAACAGAAACCAAATCAGAAATGTCAAGCTGTAGAGTTAATTGGAACAACTAAAAAATCAGGGTCTTGTAATTACTGCTTGGAACATAGCTCTTTTCTGAGGTGGTTTCATTCCTCAGAGGCTCTTTACTAGTTCACTTTTCCACAGCATCATATTCCATGAGTATTTTGTTCACCCTGTCAAAACTGCACCCTTGACTCAGCTTTTAAAAATTGCCATTTCTGCACAAATGCCTTTGAAAGCGCTGAAGTTCACTGTGTTCTTTGTGTCACTGCCTCTCAGACCTTACTGAATCGTGGATATTTATTGGGAATTATATAAAGGGTGAGGAGGGACTGCTTGTTTCTCTTGAGTTTAAAAGCAAAGTATGATAACAATAGCCCTTCAAATGATATGACCTATGTGGCAACTCAATAGAGAAACACAGGCTATACGGAATAATTAGCTTTATTTTTCCTTTTTATTCTGTCACATTTATTACTATTATCATATCTGGATCTAGGACTTGCTCTCATCTTCTGATGCCAAGAGAATTTGATCCTGAAATGGATCTCTCTAGAAAGAAGGATGGGTTTCCAATGAAAGTGTGAAAGAAACAATGCAGGTTTAATGCTCAAAGACATGCTTGGATTCTATCTTTCAAGAACACTTGTGTCAGACTTAACTTTTCAAACTTAGCATATTTATTTGCTGTAGTGTTAATAAATCTGAGAAGATATGCCTCAAAGGTATCTTAAGGACAGAGGAAGAGGAGTGAGAAACCCTAAGAGAAAATATTTCAGGGTGAAGTCTTCTGGCAGGTAATTCTAGGTGGGTGCATGCAAGATTTTTTGCTGTTTGCCAGCAGGAAAACAATTCTCTTTATGAACTTTTTACCTGGCAGCTCCAGTAAAACACATGGTCATCATTTCAGTGACTGTTTCCTGGTAGACTTAAGCTCCTCTACACAGTCCAATGTGCTCAGTGTATCCCTGTCACACATACCACACCAGAATGTAGACTGTACACAGGGTGTCTAATCTGATGTGGTTTTGAAAGAATTAATTAAACCTTTCATTTATTATTATGCAAACAGTAATTAATTTCAAATTAGCGTGCCAGAAAACTGAAATGTGTGGGGAGAACTGGGTGGTTTGTTTCCATTTATCTCTACTTCCATCTAGATACGTCAGCATCACTCCACTTGAGCATGTATGTAGAGAGCAGATAGAAATTGGGCAATCCTTTATTTTGAGTTGAATGGCCCCCTACAATAGCAGTGAATCATCTCTATTTTCTACTGTAATGGCTTCTGAGGGCTAGAGCAAAACAAACTTGAAAAGCACAAGAGTTGGAAGGTTGTTAGGTGAAGCTCAGTGATGATGGCATCTATAAGGGGCAGTATTGCTAGTATCCCTTGCCCAAATGTGCTTTGTAGAGTAATATACTTACAACATAGATTGGAAAGTTATTTTCCAAGTTCTTGCCTGTGTCTTTTGAAAATTTTGGGGTTTTTTGCGTTCTTCAGCTGTTTATCTTTGCCTCATTCTGGGAGCACTGCAAGTCTTCAATTTGCATTTCAGCACTGCAGAGCAAGGAGGGCCAAAGGTTATAGCTACCCTAAAAGAAGAGGAAAAACATCAAAAAAAGACAAGCATACTTGCTGTCTTTTGAACCTTTTTTTGTATATTAGGGGTCAAATTAAAAAAAACCAAACCACTGAAGCTACCAGGACTGACTCTATAATCTTACTGGGTTTTGAACTAGACTTTAGTCTCTGGTTTTGAGTTAACCAGCAGGAAAAAAGTCAGTGGTTTTTGAATGTGCTGCCAGCAGATGTCTCACACATTTCCTTACAAAAGCAGTTTAATGATTTAGCTTGCTTTGATCACGCAGCTCCGAGAAACTGAAAGTTCATGAAATGGTTTTCATTATGTTATGGACAAATCTTCAGTAGCTGCAGCATCAATTATTTTTAGACCTTTCCTGAGACAGGGTTTACACAGTAATCAAACCAGAACAAAATTTCAGGGCTTCTTTTGGGGTTTTCATGCTCAATATGAAACTTAATGTACCTAAAAATGTCCAACTCCTCACATTAAAGTTAATTTATATTTCAGGCTGTCTCATTTTTTATTTATTCTTCTGCCCTTCACACTGCTCATGCAAAGGGACTCTAAAATGGCCTGGAAATCACGATTTATCACAAATGTAAAGAGTTTGGCAGAGTACCGCTGATGCAAATGAGATTGGCTGTGTTCTTTCATAATAACTGCTTGCATTAATTATTCCTTCTAGTAGCAAAGGAACACTCTGAATTACACTGTATTTTACACAGCTTGGCATTACACAGAGATTGCTGCTAAAAGCCTCAGAGGGCCAGTTGTGCTGTGCCACATCCCATTTCAGAGCCATTTTCAGAGGTTCAGTGCTTTGCTGTGTGTCTGAGGTCTGTGCAGGCTGAGAGCTGCTGAGTTCTCTTAGCTGAGCAGCCAGAGAAGACTTGATAATAACATTTGTTCTCCCTGAAAAGTTCTTAGCAGCCTGATTATTCTGATTGCAGATCTGGAACGAAGCAGGAACAATAGACCAGGAAAGCAGAAGTGTTGTGTCTGTTCACTTGAGATACGAGTGTGATTGTATAAAATCGAGAGCCAGCTCCATTTTCTGTAGAAACAAGAGAGATCTGTCCCCAGAAAGAGAAGAGGTGCCCTGGTCCCTTTGTGCTCCTGTAGTTGCAGGAGAGCGGCTGCTGTTGTTCTGCATGCAGAGTCAATGAGGCCCTGAATACCTGGAGAAACAACCTATGTAATGTAACCCAGCTGTCCTTATTCACAGGAATGCTGGTGCTACCACAGCAGGGTTGGCTCTGAATATATTACATTTGCTTGACATTCTGTGTAAAGGGAGGAAATCCATCCCCAGCAGGCTGAAGGGCAGCTTTCTAGATAGGCAGGGGTATGCTTTTGAAGGCATTTCACAACTAGCTAATCTTGTAGTTGTCTGATTTTATGCATCAAAAATTGAGTCCAATGTTTCTCAAAATTCAAGGCCTCAGTCAGGGACAGAAATAAAGTAAATGAGAAGGGAAATAAAAGCAGGGGTAACAAATATAAATATGCCACTCCACTGTTTTGCTTGTGTTTTGTATGCCCTTCTGTCCATCTTCTGCTGTGTTTATTTACACTGTAAGTTCAGTATGTTAAGCTTGGTAAATAATAGCAATTTAACCCAAAGCAGGTGTTTAGGAGGTGAATGGACTAAGGGCCATCATTTCCTGCTTATCACACTTGCCCATTTAAAGGAGGAACAGTCTAACAAGATCACAAAAGTGAAAAGGAGCAACAATCAAATCAGTAATAATTGAAACAGTGTGTCCCATATTCCTCAAGGGCTACAGAGAGCAGCATAAGCTAAATATGTTCAATCTTTACCTCTCCAACCTCCACAAAAATCCTGGGGCTTGTCTCATCCTTCTCTTATAAGGTGAATTTCACATGTGCACTATCAGCAGTTTGGAAATGAATTTTCCTTGGATTTATGGGGTAGCTGGATTGAAATGTTGTACAGAGACAGAGGAACAATATGCAACTCAGAGCCTTTGCTTTATTCTCAGCAATATTGCATGCAAATGGGAACAGTAGCTTCAAAATGTATCCCAAGTCTATTTTCCAAACACTATGGAGTTATCTTTCCCTACTTCTGTAATTTTACATGATTGTTTAATAAGCAGGTTACATGAAGCTGGGTCTGCTCTGTGAATACAAGCAGAGCACTCCAGTTGTTTCCCCTGTGGCTGATGTTATCACAGGCTGAGCTATGGACTCACTGCTGCAGCTTTAAACCAAACCAAAGGAAGTATGGAGTGTATTGGTGACCCATTATCACCTCTGGAATCATATTTTGCCTTCAGGAGGGTTATGCACCTGCATCTTATGGTTTGACCTCTGGGCCCGGGAGCTGCTCTCCCCGTGGCCATGCTGTCCTTCATGTGAGGAGAGCAGTGCCTGTGGAGCACACACAGAATACCTTGTGTCTGGTATTCCCAGTCAGTTCCCTCCAGGAGAAGGACTTTGTCATAAACATAGACTGAGGTTGATATGTAAAAGTCAAATATTTGCCTCGCATTCCTACCACTACTTACCACTCTGCTTGCAGTTGCATGTTTTATTTGGGCTTTGGCGAAACATAAACATTTGGCCTCAAGTAATTTGATCCATTGAAATTTGTTGGAATGCTTACTAACTTTGGGAAAACGTGCCGAAATTTCCCAAGCTGAGAGAGATTTTTATGGCAGCATGCAGGATATAGTGGCAGAATGACCCCCAGGCACGAACGTTTCAGTCATGTCTCCAGGAGCTCCGCTTCCCCGAGGAAGTGTTTGACACTTTGTGGCTGACTGGAATATTTTAGAAGTGATCAGAAAGCCAGATTTATGGGACAGTCTTTGGCCATGTCAATGAGTACATGACATGAGTATGACTTGGCTTGGCACACTGCTTTTTCCTCGAACATGTGGCTGTGTTACTCAGAGTCTTGCTGTTCTCAGACAAGGGGCATCACACCTCTGTGCTGCTCCCTGGCGTCAGATTGCTCCTCCATTGAACTGAGGCTATGATTTAAACTGTTGTTGGAGCCAGCCTTTTAGGCAGAGCACTGAAAAACTAGGTGATTGCCATCCAGTTATAAAACCAGGTAATTGGATGTTGGATCTGGCCTTGTGAAATGCTATTTCAAAGTAATGCCTCTGTAAACCAAGCAGGGTTTGTTGTTGGAACTGCTGGGGCGAGTTGAGGGGAGGAGATCCTCTTCTATGAGGAAAGGCTGAGAGAGCTGGGGAGGTTCAGCCTGGAGAAAAGGAGACTCCAGGGAGTCCTGAGAGCTCCTTCCTGCATCTGAAGCATCATAACTAGAAGTGCTGTCCCTGCTTGCCCAACCTCTCTGGCTTTGCTTGATGCCAGCAGCAGTGCACGGCTCCTCCTGGCTCCGAAGGCAGGCAGACAAAACCAGGCAGGCTCACAATAAATGCAGCAGACAATCTATGCTGTAAATCAAAAGAAATTCAACAGTTCTGTCAGACAGGATCCCACTCCAGCTAATGATACTTCATTATGTTCTGGAAAAGAGATGGGGCTCTGATAGGTCTAATTAAAAGAAAAGGAAATGTAATTTCTATGTCTCTCTTTCACTGTATTTTTGCAGAGATGTTTTCAGGGTGGTTTCCAGGTAACTCCTGAAATCATAATAGAATTGTTGGAGATGGATTACGTGCACTCACTCATTATCCATTGTTTATGCAGCACCGGGGATTATACTGCCCTATACTACACAAACATGATGAGAAGATATATGATGGGAAAAGATGAAGTCATATCCCTCACAAAACATAAATAAACTGAAAACATGTCCTTTATGTGAGTATAGATCTTGTCTTTACCTTTCACATCTTTCCAGAGGCAGAGTTCTGTTGTAAAAATGTAGTTCTTATTGAACTAGAGACTAAGGCCAATTCAGCAGAGTAAACGTCCTCAGTATTATGGATTCTTGCACTTCCAGCTCCAATTCAACATCCTCTGCCTGCCTTGATTTGAAAATCTGTAATGGAAATTATTTTACCAACTGAAATGGAAAGGAAAGGATCTGAATAATATAGCACTCCTAATAAAAATTCACTGAAGTGTTTTGACAAGATCTTTAAAGGCACAAATACTGTTAGGTTGGGAAGGCCATTAGTGCAGCACAGAGTCATGAGCATCTTTTAGGCTTCTGTTTCTTCTGTGGGCTTTCCATTATCATATTTTCAGTTCTAAATTTTAATTTTAAAAGCAAACCCAGAATTCAGTTTTGCTATTACAAATGCTTTCCTTTCTCAGTCTTCTCTGAATGCTTTGTTACTTCAATAGTGAGTTCTGTAGAGCTTCTCACTTATAAAATCCTATCAAAATATATTTTTAAAAATTTACTAGAGGTTTACTCCTGGGGACTTCTTCCTTCCCATGGAACTGCATGAGCTTTATGGTTGCTTCCAGTTCAAATAATTTTGTGACTTACAGACTTTGCCTTTTGGCTCTTGGTACAGTCAATGGATGTGCCCAGGGTGGGCAGTCAGGAATCTGCACGTGTGCTTGTCTTGTCCAGCTGCCTTTAATTAGGAATTCTCCTGATTAAATCCTGCACTGAGCCCTTCATTTCAGTCGTGGTAGGAGATGTAGCTACTCATGTGTTTTCTGTCTGTTGCAATTCTCCTGTATTTCCCTTGTGTGTTATAATTATAACTAACAATCTTTGGAGTGCAGTAACATGTCCGTGGGTCACTTTAGAACTGCCTGCTTGTGTTTTAAAATACCTCTATTGGGATGAAAATTGGCATGATTGTGTTCTGCTTTATTTCTATAATTAAACTCCAGATATTAGGTAGCATTTATTGACTAAATTGAATTTTACCTCTGCTTTCTTGTGGCCTGCAACAGCAGCCTTAGAATTTGTGTTGACTATTAAGCAAAGAATACATTTTTTGTTTGTTCTCATATAACAAACTATGTTGAGCTGTAGCTCTTCTTCTGTGCAATTATTAGCAATGTTTTTTTATATTTGGAAGGATGGTGATTGGTAGGTTTAATAAAATTGAAGTCTGGAAACTTCTGTTCATTCTAAATTGGCTAAGGCAATAAAAATACAAGTCTGCTTTTAAAGCCATTTAGAAATGTTAAAGGCTACTAATCATTAGAGACCTAGTCATTTTGCCTAGAAGTAGGTTAAGTTATGGCTAGCAGATTAAAACCTAAAATGTTTAAAAATTTGGATGTTGCAAATTAAGCCTCATACGTGGCATAAATATTTTTTAGTAACTTTTAAAATTTATAAACATCAATGAAAGTGTTCAAGACCGCAGAAGACATAACAAGAACCCTATCCCATTAAAACCTGTTTTAAATGTCTTTTGCAATTACTAATAGGCATAACATTAGTTTGTAGGATATGAGATTTCAGAAGTCTACATCCAGACTAAGAAAGCTGAAAAATTAGTTTCTCCTGCACATGATAATTATTTTTTCTGAATGTAACAGAGAGAAATTACTTCATTGACACTTATCAATAAAGGCTAACATATATGTACTTTAAAAATTCCAGAGACCATTAATCTAAGAATTCACTGAAGCCTGAAAAACAAGACTAAAAATGAATCTCCAAGAATTTTCAGAGGGAAAATGAAACTCTGGCTACTGGAAGATCCGGGTTCAGGTATGTGAATGCACAAATTAGGGATGGCCCTGTCAGATGTCCTGCCAGCAAAGAGAATTAGCAGCGAGGAGGTATGTGCCATTCATCTCACTCTTTCACACCAGAGCCACCCTTTCATATTTTATTATTTTTTAATACTTTTATTCTCACATTTCAAACTATGCTAGGTTGAAAATCTACAACAAATACATTCAAAGCATTTTATGTAACAACTGAGGATCCACTAAGTGGAATTAACATGGGGAACATTGTCACTTAAGCAGGAAAGAAAGAGAAAACAGCATAGGAGGGAAATGAGAAACAAATGGGCCTCCTGATCCTCCTGTATACATTGTGCTCTCAGAAGAATCCAGGATTTGAATATTTGCAGAGTTTTCTAGACTCTTTCAAAAGATTTAATTCAGGTAAAATATTCTTTTACCTTTAAAAACAGTCTGGAATTGTTGACTTCTTTTTATTTTGGTGAGAGTATGCTGCCAGCACACTTGCTCTCTTCTCCCCAGTGAGCGATTTTGCCAGCATGTGCCTTCTCAGTCTGTTTATTTGCAAGCAAAAGACTTGTCAGCTTTGCTTTTGGGCTCCTCAGGTTTTTGTTAGCCATGGGATATCATGGAACAAATTCAACTGTGCTGGATCCATCAGCAAATACACAGCTTTCAATTAATTGTTGAATCTTCAGTTGTTTGGGTCAGCTCTTTTGCCTAATCTCTGAGTCATTTTATGCTACCTTTCCCTGGAGAATGACAGCAATTCGTAAGGGATTTATTGGCATCAGCCAGCTGCTGCAGTCTGCTACTAATGCTATGATGTGTCAGGTACAGTAATTTTTTGAGGGGTTTTGAGGGGCTTGTCCATAAACATAAAAATCAAATCTTGTGATTTCTTACCTGTTTGGTTATTGGACCTTTTAGAAGGGCATGTGATGTCTTTGTCAGACAAGCAGAGCTCTCTAGCAGGAGAGAGGCTGTGGAGGTCTTAGTTCACACTAAGCATAGCCAGATGTACTGGTACATCCAGGAGTTTACACAATATCTTGCTCTAAATGTAAGCTATAATCTTGGATGCATTTCTCCCTATCAAACAATGTGAAACATCTGTCAGATAAATCATAGGCTGTTACTGACAAAGCCATGTGAAAGGAACGTTCAATCTTCAAAGTGGTTTCTGAAGGACTTTTTGTGCTAAAGATATAACATTCCACACTAAGAAGTACAACATGCTGCATCTAAAAAATAAAAGTTTTCACAAAACGTGTATGTGTGTATATATATGTATATGTATCTGCAGTGCTAGTGGTTTTTAACAAGGATGTGAGAAACTACCAAAGATAACCAAAGTCACATAAACTAAAAATGAATGTTGAGATGTCTACCTCAATTTGTAATGATGCCTTTTTACAGTCTTTGGGCTGCTACAAAATCTGGGGATATTCAGTATATTTTTACATGGCACAGCAGTGCAGTTTGCCCAGTTAAGGAGCTTGTAGTGAGAATTCTGTGGTGTCTGACGTGGCACAGCTCTGGGACCTCAAAGGCTTTTGTTGCATGATCTGGGGACAGCGCTAGAAAAAGATCAAGATAAAAGAATGATGAAAGGGTAGATACTCAAAGCTTGTCAAAGCAAAATCCAGTTGGCTGTTTCTTGTGCTAAAGAAGGACCACTAAGTAAAATGATGCATTAGGAACTCCTCAGCTTATTCCTCAGCAGAAATTTCATTAAGCCAAACAAACTGCTCTTAAGAGCTCTGTGCACAGGATCAGAGGTCTCAAGATACAACAGTTTCAATTAAAGATACTAAAAATACAGATTTTCTTTTATGGATTGTTGCAGTGTTCAAAAGCCACCAATTAAAAATTAATAATACTGAAAAGAAAAAGATAGTGGAATCCAAGTCTTCCCTGCTGGATCATGCTTTTTAATAGCTTGAGTTAATGGTAAACTCCTAAGTGGCACTAAGCATAAGTTCCAAGTGCTGTAAGTACTGCTCTTATCTGTCCAAAATCAAATGAGATGTGAACTTTTAAACTCTATAAAATAAGGTCGTTCTGAGGCTCATGCTATGAGTTGGAGGGTCTGGGAGACCTGGATCAGCTATTTGCTCTGACTCCCTGCAAACTCAGGCTCTGTTTTTGAAGCCTGAGGAGACCCAAGTTTGCTCACGTGGTGCTTGGGTTTTTGGCCGTGCTGTGATAACTGTAAGTAATCTCCAGGTAGTGTATGCTGTCCAGTTCTGGGGAACTGTGTGATTCCCAGTCTGCAGGTGGTTTATGTCTGGCACGTTTGTAGCTCAGGAAGACTGAACTCTGTTCCATCTGCAGCAGAGTCTGTACACAGACACTTGGCTTCTCTGTGTGTCTTGCCCTCCACATACAGCTATTAAGGAAAATTATCCTTTCCCACTGCTGAATTTTACAGATAAGCACATTAGTCGGGAAATACAGGGGAAAGGAAATCATAAACCTTCATTTATTAATTTGCTAAAACACATCCAAGGAGATTATGCAAAATAGATATGCATTTCTGAAAGCTTCAGGGCTTTTTAATTAATTCACCTAATCTGTTAGCAAAAGAGAACTAATTTATTATTTTGTATTTTTGTGGAACATCTCTGTTTAGTGATGTTACAAGTGCAAAGGATAGAGAATACTTTGTCCATTCAAGGACACCCATGTCAAGAGGTTTTTAAAACACTTCTCTGTTCTTTTCAGCTCAGTAATATTTAAGGTTAGGACCTACAAGACACAGAAAATCAGGTACTTACACCACAGGGAAATTTTTAATTTCTAGGTCTGATCTTGCTGATGTCCATGGTAATGCTGCTGACTTCAGTGGGATCAGGTACTTGTTCTGAAAGCACCTGTAGCATGCCAGCTTTATGTAAATGAGGTATCCTAGTGAACTCGAAACCAGTTTTAGATTTATCTGCAAAAAATACTTGGATTTGGCTTACAGGAGGTGGTCTATAGCAGCCATATTCTGAGGCCATGACTTCCCTGTGTTCTCCAGCAGCAAACACTCTGATTGGAGCTGAAGCTGCTGCAAAAAGTGGAAACACTTCAATATGGATCCAGGACGGAAATAGCATTTGTCAATCCTGTTTTTCAAATAAGTGAAGTCATACCTTAAAATAATATTCTACTAGGCTATGCAGTGATTTTTGCTTGATGGAAATGCTACCAGTTCTCACTTTGCTGTCAGTCACCCACAAGTTAGTAGCAGTTTTGAATGTCAATCTGAGAAGTTTAATTGCTCTTTCTGTACTACTCTTTGTCTTCTCTGGTCTCTTCCAGCAGGAAATCCCAACTCTGGACCCAAAAGGTCAAAGTGTTTGTTAGAGGTTCTGCTTTTTCCCTGTGTTTGAGTTACAGGTAACATTTCTTATAAATCTGTAGTTCTGGACAGGGAATGAGGCAGTATAGAAGAAAATACTTCTGTTATATTCTGGTTTGCTGATGCATGTTTTGATCTGTTACTCTTGGCTTTCAGCTTTATCTTTGCTCTCACAAATGTCAGTCCCATTAATCTTTCCTCAATGAGTGCACTGAGGAGGCTTCTTCAGCATGGCCTGCCTATTTCTACCAGTGTGATTAGGTCAGTGAGAACTCACCTACAATTTACACTAGGCAGCTGGCTCGTGCTGGAAGTGCTCTTTGAGAGCACTCTGAGAGCTGGAAGAGCTCTTGGGTGAGAAATACACTCCAAAGTATATCAGCTTGTCATTTCCACTGGTATAGATCTCATCTTACTGTCAAGTGTTGCAGAAAGTACCAGACATTCACCCAGCAAAATAAAGCTGGAGTAAACCCTGTGTTCCTACTGTAAGTTGTTACTAACTGTGTGCTGCAATTGATTTCAAGTTAGCAAGACCTGGGAGGTCAGAATTTGTTCAGTATTTGCTGCAGAGACACAATCCTGTTCAGGTAATGCACGAGAGTTATGCCATTAAATACCATTCCCACTCCTAGGATATCATCAGTGGCACTATCAGATAGGTAAGGCCTGACTATGAATCCTTGAAAACACTTTGAAGAGATGTCTAGAAAAGGTCAAAATATTTTCCCACTGCTCTATGGATTCATGTTTGTTCAGGTGGATTTAGGGTTATTTTGATGTACATGTGTGATGTCACAGTTGAGATAAAATTTGTGGGATGATCTTGTGGTATGTGTAGCATAGATTTTTTAATTAAAAAGAAGACTTGCAATTCTTACTCACCTGAGCATTCCCTTTCATTGGTGCTTGTATGTAGACAGAGAAACTCCACATGTGGGGAACAAAAAGGAGTTACCCCTACAAAATCAAGGTTCAAAACTTCACTGCCCAGTCTTTTAGGTATGAAAGCAGAAACTTTCCTAAAGTAGTTTAATCACGGTGAATAAAAGCTGTCTTTGAAAGCATCACTCTGGATAATTCTCCACCTCAGCTGTCTATGAATAGTTGCTATTAAAAAAAAATATTTATCAATTGTATTACACAGTAGTATTTCCAGCCCACTCTTGGGAAAAAGAAGCCAAGTTTTTGGTGAAAATACCAGCAAGCCTTAGTTTTAGCAAGCAATGTGAAATCATCATGCTTACAGTATCCCTTTTCTTTTTCACTCAAGCTGAATCATAGATAATTGATTGTCTGCAGTGTATAGAAAGTGTTTTCATGTCTGTGTAACATTTTATTGAATGTATTCTGAAGAAGTTTTAAAACAGAAAACACTAGAAAACTTGAGAAATAATCAGAAATGTAAAAGCAGAGCTGAAAAGGACAAAGTTGGTAAAGTTCTTTTTAGGAAGTTATTACATGTAAAATGCTGTGCATGTAAGTGCAGCAGTGTCCTATTGCAGTCTGTAAGAAAGGGTAAGTGTGGCACTGGAGCAATGAATCCAATGAACCCTTCAATACCATTTCACACATTACCACTGATTCTGTTTGTTTTTGTGGGCTAAAGGCAGGTCTTTGAGAAACACTCATTTCAGCTGTAATGCAGTATATTTCAGCTGGGACACCTATTTTTCAGCAGTCTGTCTCTAGCCCAGACTTTTGGCTGAAAGAAATGCTACTGCAGGGTTTTCTATCCAAGAGATCCAGACACATTGCAAGGTTTCAAAATGATACAATAACCAAAGTGAATATTCCAACACTTAATTTCAGCAGTTTTGAAACCTATGAGGGCCTCATGCCAATGGCATAAATCATTTGCTGCTATAAATTGATAAAACTCCATTAAAACTGAATGATTCATGGACATACAAAAAATTAATTCAATCCAATGTAAATTCTCCTTGTGATAAAAAAAAATCTAAATTTAAACTTCCAAGTTCTAATGACCTCTGAGAGAATTACAGCTGGCATTTATTGTATTTCTGATAAATTACTCTTCTCAAACATATACAAGCACTGATGTGTTTTGCTTAGGCTAATATTTCATCAGCTGTCAAAGTGACCAGAGTTCCTGTAGGAAATTTTAGTAGTAAGTGAACCAAGCTGTGGCTTCTGATATTGTCCCAGCCTTTATTACACTTAACTCCTGAATGCTTGCCATGGGTTTGCAGATGTAAAATCATGGCTTGGTTGTTAACTTCATGTGGCAGTGGTTATTATGTCCAAAATCCACTGAAATAATATGAAAGATCTGTTAAACTGGCAGAGCAAGGAAATACAGATTGCATCAAAATCTAACTGCAAGAGGAGAACCAGCATTGCAGAATCTCAGTGCCAGGAGGGCACAATGGCTTGGATGCTGTTGAAATGTGTTGGAACAAAAACTGAGGCAAAGGGAATGGAATGAAGCAAAAAGTTTTTACAATCAGAAGATTTTTAATTGATCAGAAAAATTATTTGCAGTCTTCAGTATGAAAGATAATGTGGGATGTTTACTTTGTTATCTAAGTCCTACTTTTGAAATGTTAGGTAATACTAACAAAAAAAGGGATATGTTTGCAGTTGGTTTTATTCAAACTGAAAATTTTCAAATTACTCCAAAAGTGCATGGGAATTTGGCTTGTAACAGTTTGAGATTTCCAATTTTCTGCACACACAAAACGTGAAAAAACCAATATTTCTTAAATGTTCAGAGATAACAAAATTATTTCTCTTCCTAATCTAATGTGGTATATAAAAGCCAGGATTCATCTGTGTGGGATCTCCATCACATCTTGTTTATTACAGTAGGAAAAGCAATGGAGTTGAGCTCTCAACATTTCCAGAAATTAAATAAGGGATGTTTTTAAATCTGTTGGCTGTCCAGGGTTGAATCTGTTCCTATCGGACAGAAACAATCAAAGCGCACATTGGAAATGAGAGGAGGCAAATATGAAAGGAGTGAGACATGGAAGCATCGCATCTCTGGCAACAAAACCTGTAACATATTAGCAGTAACTGAAATTTTGCTAGACAAACAAATAATAAGTGAGAAACAGCATTATGTTGATTTAGAATACAGGAAAATGAGGCTGGAGGCTTGAATTTAATTTGTGGCTGAACTTTTGAATTATATGAGAGTTGGATGATTTATTGGGGTTTCGATTTCAGTTCAGTTCCTTCTCTCACCATTAATGGTGTATATTTATATTATTACTGAGGACAGTTATTTCTTAATATGTGTTTTCCTGCAGAGTGACAAGTACAAGGAGGCTTGAACTCAATGTAGGATTTCTGGGGACCCTGGAGGTCCATGGAAAGCAAGAAGAACAACTATAAGATTTTAATTTATATCAAGTTTATTTTTTTCTGCAGCTTTACCTTTGATTCCTAAATATTTCAGCTTGTCTCTTCCTGAAACCTATGGTAATCTTAGTTTGCCTGGAAGCTTCTGAGTGAAGGGCATTCACCTACTCCTGTGTCTGATGAAATTGAGAGGTTAAAAAATACCTATACCAAAGAAAAATATAAATGTAATATTTAAATGCATTTATATTTATAGAGAGAGTGAGTCTTTTTAAACACTTTTATGGCCAAAACTGATGGGAGCTGAAACTTGAAATACAGCTTGGAAATTGCTCTCACCAAGAAGAAAGGCTTTTGAGTTCTCTGGAGAAAATTGGTTTTCATTGGATTGAGTTATGAGCATTCCAAATTGAGTATTGAGAATGCTCTGGGTTTTGCAGGAGCTTTTCAAATGGGCTCATAAATTGAGCAGATAAGGATGGCTGGTGCAAAGAGTGGTGCAAAGAGCTCCTTAAAGGAACTCTTGACTCAGGAAAAGTTTCATTGCTCCAGCAGTTCTGGCACTGGGGTACAAGTCAGTGAATGGAGAATATTTCATTTAGTCGTGGTCAAGCTTTAAGCAGACAGCAACCAGCTAACTCACTCTTAAAAGTGAATTTGCCTGTCTGGTGGAGTATATTGAGTAGAAGATGTTAACTAATGGGTTTTCAGCTCAATTTGCTTCTTTAATCCAGCTTAATCCTTAGAACAACCATGAGATGTTGTAGATCCATGGGCACTGCCCTGGAATCTCTGGTTTCCATCTCTGTGGGAGAACTCAAGTTTTTTGTGCCTCTGGTCTCTTTTGCTGGAGTTCAGGGGTGTGTTGTAGCAGGCCAAAGGGCAGCTTTAGCCTGTGCTGTAGGCATGGCTGCCTCTGGGGCAGGAGCCTGATTCTGACCCTGCCATGCCTAGGGAACAGGCAAAAACTCCTCTCAGCTCTTACAGGCTAGCAACTGCAAATCCCAAGGAAAACCCAACCTTCTCAGCTTTCTCTCCACAGATAAATATCAGTCAGAGCTTTTCCTAGACTGAGCCCTTGTTTTCCTTTGCTTTCCACCACAGAAACCAATCTTTAATTATTTTATAAATTACAAGATAAATTCATACTGACAGCTGTCAGTTCTTTCCTGAACTCCAGACATGGCAAATTTCTTTTTTTCTCTACATCAGCTACTTTGTCACTGGTTCAGTTTTAAATCTGATGCAAACACACCCCAGGATACAGTGAGCACAACCAGGCTAGAATCAATTTGTCTCTGTACTTACTGCTTCTACTTCTTTGAAGTCTGATACAAAAGCATTAAGTGAAATCCTGATCTTAATACAGTCACAGGTTAAAATTCTTTAATGACATGAAGCAAATTAGTTATCTGCCATATTAGCAATGTAAGTCAAGATTATTCATGAGCCACTAATGAAACCACGTAAATTACCCTCTCATTAAATCCTAGTAATAAGTTACTATTTGGTGTAAATAATTGAGCAGTGTTAATTATTAGCCACTGTGATTTCTTGTCTTAAAAAAGAAAAGCAGTTTTGTGGTATAAGTAGGAAAGAAAAAATTCTAAGCAAAAGGGTGGTGTTTTGTTCTTTTTTCCCTGGGTTTCAAGGGATCCAAATAGAAAGGAGGTTTTTTTGACAAGTAGGTATTCTGTTATTCTAGAAGGTTCACAGTAACAACAAACTTTAACAAGCACAACCTTGAATTTGACAAATCTTTCATGAATGTCGTTACTACCTGCCAATTTCTTTAGTAGTCAAATACACCCACCTTCAGCACCTTCTGTTCTGCATAAACTTATTCTGTGTGATGAAGGCAGAATGCCTTCAATCAAAAGAGGTCTTCAGATTGTTTCAAAGACAGAATGCAGCCCAAAGGGAAGAGAAATTAATATATTCTGATTTTAAACTCCTGAATAATTTTCTGCTTAAATTAATAAATGGAGTATAGGATAAACAACACAAAGCATTTGTTTAAGTATGGAGAGAAAAGAGCCAGTAAAGTGTCTGCTAAAAAATAGAGAGGCTATCTGCTAAATGAAAGTGACTGGAGTATCAGAGTGCTTTGAATTACAAAAACCATTAATAAATAGCAAAATTAATTACCTGTGTCAGCTCGAGTGTGGATGTGAACCTATGGGGTGGAGACTACACCTAAGTCCCGTGTTTTAGGCCAAGATGCTTCACTTTCCTATTTTACCAAACAAAACTGCTTTGTTTATTTAGTGTGATTTGGTTATTTGGTAGTAACTTGTGTAAATGTGGGTGCATTATTGTGTAAATACACAAGCTGCTGGTGCAGCTCACTTCGAGGGCAGCAAGGAATGGTGCAAAAATTAATGCCCAGCTTGCAGTCAGGTCTGCTGTTTTAATTTCAGCATCAACTTACTCTAGTATTCTTTCAAATGCTCCAAAAAATAGACTTTAAAGACCGCTGGAATTTGCAGATGCTTTTCAGCCTTTCTCACTTTCAATTCCTCGCATCCTCACAAATCGTTCAGTATCAGTCCCTTTGGAGGGTTGGGTTGTTTCTCTTTGCACATTTCCAATCTCAGGGATATTGTTCTTTAGAATCACGGAATGTTCTTTACTGCAATGTGTTTATCACAAATATGAATCTGCTGCCTTCAACTCAGATACATTTGGTGAGTGAAGTGCAAATAGAGAAATATATAGTATTAGAAAAATATCACTGCCTGTATGAGGTGTGAAAATTACTGGGAAGTGTCGTGTTTTGCCTGCTGAGTTCTCTTTGGAGTGAAATACCAAAAAAAAACCACAGGGAAAAATCAGGGTTGCATTTTTCCACAGGTACCAGCTTAACAGATGATGTTGCTGATGCTATAAAAATCCAAGAGTGCAGGGAGTCCTTTTCAATAAATGCAAGTTCCTGGCCAGCTGTGGTCCCTGACAAAGCAAACTATTTCATGGCTGTTAGTTACACAGACCTTGGAGAACCACAAGATTCTCAGTCTCCCTTGTTATCCTGTAGCTACATTTTTCTCTTGCTCTTCAGCCAGCTGCTGCAGTTTCCTGTGAGACTGATTGATTTCTCCTGGCCACTTCATAACTCCCTGTGCCCAAGGATTGGTGTGTGAACAAATAAGCTTTCTGAATAAGGTTGCCTCCTAAGGAGCTTCCTGGTTTCCCATTTTGTCATCTGAAGAGTGTGCCCAGCATTTCAGTGCATACCTTAAAATGAAAATACCAAAATGCACAAGATTCTATCCCACAACAACTTTTGCTCACTGCTCAGAGAGAACCAAACTTCAGCCTTTACTGTTTGGCTTCTGGTCCTGATGTGAATATATGAGTGGGTTCCAAGGTTTTAGGGGTCATTCTGTGATCTGTGGAGCTCAGCTGGCTGTGAGCAGACATTCACCCAGACCTTCAGGTTTAACCATCTCATCATCTCATGATGATGTAAAAATCCTCCTCTCCTACCTAGATATTCTAATTTCATTATAACCATGCAAGTCAGCTCACATGGTATCCACTATTCTTATTAACTTCAAACCTCCTTTTTTCTACATTAGCTCAGTTGTTTTAATTCATACCCCTGTCCTGTCACTTCATTTAAGCTTTCCTTCATCTGAACACCACGTTCTGCTCCCCAGCAAACACCAAAGCCATCCTGGAAGCAGTCCAGGCCTGACAGTGAGCTTTCAAAGGTTGTCATTAATATTTCTTAGTTATATATTCACTACTCAAAAGGTGCCACCATGTATATGAGGAAACTGCAAAACTATCACAGTTATATTCTTCCTTTTAACCACAGGGTCTCACCTGAATGTGCCACCTTAGCCTGCATTAGTAAAGGATTCGAGTGCAAGCAGAAAATGGAAGGTTTAGATGGACTTAGAGGGTTTTGATGGTGGAAACCTCTTGGATATTCTAAACGGATATCTTGCTTAATTTAGTATAGATTTTGTCCAGCAGTTCCTGGCCTAAATACTGCTTTCTACTGAGTGAGGAAACTAGCAGTCATCCACTGCTGGTATTTAAATGCTTAGGGTATTACTTTAAATCTAGCACCTAAAGTCCATTTTCTCTTATTTCTGTTTTTTGTATATATGAGAAATCAGTCAATTTCTTCAGGTGCAGATAAATGCTGGAAGCAGCTGTTCTAAAAGTAGAAAACTGTTAGATTTTGCTTTCCACATTTAATTGTAACTGCAAAACAGCAGGGAGTTATGCTGCAGGGTGATAGGGATCTGTGCAAACCAAGGGTGCTTCACAGAAAAACAAAATGAAGTTTTGTCTTCTTGAATTAAATGAAATTGAGCTTCAGTTTCTCTATCTTGCAAGGTGGTATTGCACTAGATTTGGGGTTTTTTTCCTTGTTGCTAATGGGGTAAAATGAAATATGATTAATTAATAATATAATTTTTATCCAGGACATTGCATATTAATATATTAGAATAACTAAATTCAGGGGGAAGTTGTGAAGTTGTAGTGAAATTTCCTGCACCTACGTCTGAATTGCTGGACTGACAGCTAGATAGGAATCTTTGCTGCATCCCAACCTGGGGAGTTCCTTGGTGTCTTTCCCACAGAACACAATACACATTGAAACAATCCCTGTGTATGTCTGGTACCTCCAGTTCTGTCGTGGTTTTTGGTGCTAACAGTAATCTACACTACCTTGAGGCAAATATGCAAAGCAGGACTTTGAAATGTAGATAATAGGAACAGTTTAGTTAAGTAAAAAATTGCTCATGGGAGCAGTTGAGTAGATTGGGAAATTCATCCATTAATAGTAAAAAAAATTTTGAAGGAAAAAAAATGAGAACCACCATGACTTTTTCCTAACCTGTGACAAATCTAATAATTGCTTCAGCAGAAAGTTACTTTGAATGTGCCTCTAAATGAATAGAAAGAGTTCTATATAAAACAATAAACTGGAAGAGTAGGCACACAGTTATGCTAAGTGTGCATTGCCCAGGATGAGTTAATTGACCCAGAGCAGTTCCAGGAGAGGCTGATCCTGAGCATTTGCAGCTGGGGCAGGACCTTCAGGGACTCATTCCCAGGTCCCTGGCTTCTGATGCAAAGTACTCAAGACACTTGATCTGACACACATTTAAATCAAGGAGGAGCTTTCCACATGAAGCATATCAAATCTCCACCTGGTTTATATTAAATGCTTATTTGGCACGTTTTCTCATTTTACCCAAAAGCCATTTCTGGGTGGTGGCCAGACAGGAAAGCAGGTTCTGTAGAATGCTGATTAAAGATGAGGGCATCATGCAGAGGCTCCGCATCAGGCAAATGCATTCGGGCAGAATTCTGAATAAATCAGTATGAGAGGCAGTGGGGAAAGGAAAGTTTCTTGAACAGAGCTCCTGTATCAGCTGCTTGGCATCCTTAATCTGCACAGACCCTTATTCGTGGTTAGGGCAAAATAACTCTGAGGTTTAACATTACTGCTAACACATGATATGAAAACATGTATGGTCTGATGGAGTGGAAGCCTGTGCTGCTTGTCTCTCTGCATCCTCAGTACTGCAGGGTTTGTATGTAGAAGAGGTGAGGGGTTGCACTGATACTGAGTTCTGTGTTGTAGTAGCAATGTTATTAGGGATGAAGGCCATCAGAGGCTGCCCGACTGGGACAAGAAATAAGGCATGAGGCTTTCATAGAGTCTTTGTTTATCCTCCATTATAGTTGTAGGACATAGATCATAAAATGCTTTAAGAGCTGGCAATCGAAATTTTGGAGCTGTGCAAAACCAGAGTTTCTTTCAGGGGAAGTTTTAGAAAATTTGAAGTCTGGTGACACTGGGGAGTGGAACAAAATGGTTTCAGAATACTTATGAAGAAAAAATGTTTGGTATTTTAAACACAAAATCACTTCATTTCTGCAGTGACATGTTTTAACTATTGTTCTGCTTTCTTTGAAACAAAAGAAGATAAAAACCATGCATTCTCACAGTTTTGACTCAAACAGATTGGCATATTCAGATAAAACATGCTTCCAGTGCAGTTTTTCCAACAAGCTATATGAATTGACATTTCCTTTTCAGATAGTTTCACCCTCCCCGATGACGTTACGCATATCTAAGCATGAATGAGCTTTTGTACATCCCAACACTTTCCTGTCGTGGGCTCAGGGCCCAGGTTTCCTATGGGGAGACCAGAGTCAGTTTTCCCTGGCAAGTTTGCAAAGCTGGGTTTTCCATAGAGGTCAGAACCTCATCCCCGGAGGGAGGTTGGTCATCCCACAGGAGGTCAGACCCAAGAGCCATGGAAAGACTGCAGTGGCCTTGCACCACATGTGTGGAAGTGTGACATCTGTGTCTGCATTTCTCGATGGGATTCCAGGCCAGTTCTGGCCAGTCTTGGTGTGAATTCCAGCCCAAGGCACCCAGCAGCAGAGGGGCTGATTTGGCTCCCAGCCTTTCCTTTCTCTGATTCTTGCACAGAGCAATGTGTATCTTTGGCTCTGGTCTCCTTTCCCCTTAGACCAGGCAGCAGCCAGCTGGAAGCACAAGGAGAAACTATAATAGAACTCAACTAGCAGCATTTTATGTTGTTATTAAACAGCTGCCCAAATACCATGTCAGAGCTGCTTAGAAGAATTCTTTCTCTTAGGTTATAAAGTACATTTCTCAAGCAGGATGATAATCTCACATCTTTATTTAAGGCCAGATTTATCTTGGAATAGTGTGTTCCTTTATACTTGAGAAGGATTTGCACGGCTGTAAATGGCAAGTGAATTTGGGTCATTGTGTGGCTTGGGATGCTTTGTTTGGTAAATATTGGCACAAAAGTTCTAAGTCCTGTAAAAAGTTTACTTCATACCACTGCAAAATGTTAATTGTCCTTTACAATGGTTTTTTTTTAGAAATTTTTTCTCAAGCATTTGTATTATTCCAGTTTTGTATTGGTGTGCTATAAAAGAGAAAAGTTTGTGGGTTTGCATTAGATCAAATTATTGATTAGAAATTCCCTATTTTCCCTCTTGGAAGACACAAATAAAGAACAATAGGTCAGACTCTAGTCACAGTTTGTGTGTATTAAGTATAACATGTCTACTTTACCTTTTCAACTTCTTTCTAAAAGAATACTGATGAAAAGTAGGGAGTTATGCCAAAACTAGACCAGCAGAAAATTCATACCCAGACAGGTGGATTAATGGTAAATGGTGAGCTGGGCTGAAAAAGCCCTAGAAAAATGAGTTGTACTTAGAGTTTCACATATGTAGCTGTCTTTAAACAGAGAGGTTAAAAGCAGGAATGTGAAATTCCAAATGGTGAAGAATAATGCCAAAACTTTACCCACCACCAGTTAAACACACAGCTCTGCATCAATGACTCCTCCTCAGTTTGAACTTCCCCATTCTCTGATTAAATGTCATTGCCACTGTCAGAGAAAATGAAAGAGAAAACTGCTGTCTGGCAGGGAGGCATTTTGATTTTTTGCTTTTAGTGCAACCTAGACTAAGTCTCTTTTCTGACTATGATAATTTATTATCATTCTAAGAAGGGAGGGGGTCACAAAACAGAGAAAAGGCCAAAACCACCACAGATGGACACAGGAGCCCAAGGGTAGCTGAGGTTTCAAATACACATGTAGTTCTCAGAGATATTCTTAACAGGAGCTGGCTAAGTTGTTTACCCTCCAGCAGTTGTACCCAGGATGGTGTCCATGGGCATCAGAGCTGGTTTTCTCTTCTCAGTATGCTCAGTATTGCCAGATAGGTTTCACCTCAGTGACTGCTTGGAAGGCAAACAGATAAATACCCCCTATTAGGAATGGGCAGGCTGGCACAATTGTTTAGTGTTGTGACATGTGGAAGCCACTAAAATTAGCTGCACAGCTTGGGGAAAGTAGATTTCTAGAGCAAATCTTTTTTAAACTAAAATGAAAATCTAATGTGTATTTTTAGCAGGATGAGGAGTGCTTTTTGCAAGATCTGCTCTTCCCTCCTTTGCTATTCTGTGTGTATTTTTGTCAAGTTTTCATACTTTGGTATTTGCCAGGAGTAGAAACATTATCTAGTGTATCTGCTGGTATAAATAATCGAGTTCTATGAACTGCTGCCTTTTACACCCACAGAGAATCTGGTCCACTTTTCAAAGGTACCTATGGGCACATTAAAGTGACTAATCTTTAAAGAATGTTCTGTACAACCATTGCTCACCCTTCCACTGCTGGGCTGCCCATTTGCACTTCTAAGTCTGGTTTTCAGTTTATTTTGGAATAATAAATAAACTGAATGTGCAAATCCATTCTATCTTCCTGCCCTCTTCCAGCTGCAAAGATTTTGCTAACTTCTTTTTGAGCTATGATTTAATTATTGGGATATTTCTTAAAATTCATATCCTTTTTGCTAGCCAGTTCCCAGCTGAAAATTCCCAACGTTATATTCAGCATTTTCACCATGTGTTTAAAATAAAGAGCTGTCCATTCCCACCCCTTTGGAGAATAGATCACTCCCAACTCCACCAGTAAGACTGGGGAAAAACTTGCTAAATATCATCAGGCACAGAGGGGAAAAGGCAGCGCTCATGAAGATTCCTCTGTTTCTTCTCTCCAGCAGTGCTTCCTCATTGCAGCTGAGCATGGCAGGGAGTTATTCCCACAGGGCTGTGCTTTCAACAGAGTCAAAATTTACGTTCTGCTAGCCCTTCTCCTTCCCACATGTGCACACAGAACAGAGATTATTTTATCTCTTGAATCTTGCAATATAGACATTAGCAACTTGTCTGAACAAGTACAAAGAGGACATTTCTTGGCATGCAATGCTTTTCCATGTTGAAAAAGTGAAAAATCACTGCATTTACTTACAGCTTCCCTCTTCCTTCAGCATATGGACACTACTCAAAGAGCTGGAGTCAAAAATCCCATTTGGAAGGTACTGAGAAAAGCTGAGGAATGGCTGATGTCAGTGGGAGAGGTGGTTAATGGCTGCCTGGTAAATGAAAACTCCCGCAGCTAGGATGGCTAAAATGCTCCCACCCTCCGATGTCAGAGCGCTGTGGTTTGTACCCCTGAGAGCCATCAGATGGCAGAACTTCAGGAGTCATGCATGACAGCAGCCCCAGGCACCAAAACCTTCCTCCTGCAGAATCCTTGTCCAGGATGCTCAGCCGGATCACAACCTATGCATGGGCCATGGAGCTCCAGCCCCTTCGGTTTACTTACTGCTATTCCCAGGAATTTGGATTATCTGGTCATCTCCATGCCTTGCATGGGAACTTCTCCCTTAGCAGAAGAGCCCCAGGCTGGCTACTGCTATATGCAGCAAACTTCTGATGTTCTTCAGAGTCCTGGTTTTGCATGCCAGGATCTTTCCAGCCCACAAGCATTGCAGCAGACACCTCAGGCTTTCAGGCACTGTGTGCTTTATGCTTTTTCAGCCCTTGATTAAGTGAAATAAATTTCATCATTCACCTTTGAAAAGACCTATCCCACTTTTCTTTCAGAATATGTCCGCTGGCTGCTGACAAATTCCAGACGTAGCAGCTCTGATCCTGAATCAGAGACGCCCCTGCTGAACTGCTGTCAAGAGCCACCTGCAGCACTTGCTGTCTTGACATTTCTTGCACTCTTGGCAAACTTTCTTTCTTTCTTTCCCAGCTGCACCTGGGGTGATGAAAAAGAATTCCTTGTGTCCATGCCGAAGTCCATAACTCTGGAGCAGGACCAGCCATTCCCCAGGGTTCCAGACTAGTGACACATTGCAGGTACTGCTGTCACAGTTGTGATCCACAGAGAGATTTCATTTACAATTTGATTGTTGGGAAAGGTTCTTTTGGAAAGGGCCACACACCTTTGGAAGTCCCTTCCTGGTTGGGCAACAGCTGGCCAGGTTTATCAACTATCAAAATCTTTATATCTTTATAGGTACAGGCTGTGAGAGCAGAGGTGAGCTGAGTTTCTGGGAGCACTTTTAAAAGTCCAGAGGCTTCAGCTACACTTGAGGCAATACTGTAGGTGACTCACTGGCAGTGTCTGTGTGAGGCATATTTTCAGAAGCTTGTCAGAGATATCTGTAAGGGGGAACAGGCTTTATTTGCAGCTATAAAGAAATAATGGACTTATCAGCAGGACACCAGTATATTTACTTCACAGTAAGTAATAGCTGGAAAAAGCTAATCTTCACATGCCATAAAGCAGTAAAGAGCTATACTTTATTTATAACACACTCACATTCTTCTGCAGAGCTAAAAGATCTATTATTGAAATGGCATTTTGCAGGTTTTGTGAAATGAGGGCTTAAAATTTATTTCAGCAAGTAAAAATGCCTAAGTCTTTCTATAGCGGGAACAATTCTTACAAGTCTTTGTGGTTATATCAATATGTCATCTGGACCAAGAATTAGTATCTCATAAAGTAGTAATTAACAAGGAAAGGAGGGCAGATGTGGATTGTTTTGAGCAAGACTACCTGTTATATGTCTCCAGCCTCTCTGCCATCTCAAATTATAACAGAGCAAATTCAGCCATGGTGTAAAATCAGTGATTTTCATGAGGCTGAATTAGGATTTGAAGTGAGGAGAGTAGTAGTGATCCATTACTTTTTTTTTGGCTAAAAGAAACTGAAAAGTGATTTTATATCAAAAATATGGCAATAGTTTTCTGAGTTTCAAATGTATTTACTTAACAACTGTAATTCCTAAAGCTCTTCATCCAATGTGATGTTCATCTAGGGAACAGTATGCTATTCCTCATCTGCTGTTAAACAGGATACACCAATTTGGGTCTATAGCTTACTAAAGCAGGGAAAATTCACTATGAGTTGAGAATCTGGCCCAAATTGTGCTGAAGAGATCTAAGGGTGTCCCAGGCAGCTGGGATACTGCAGCTGGAATGTGTAGTTAGGTGGAAAGGTGTAACTGCATCTTTACAACTATGTATAAAGTTGTCTGAGTCAGTCAGTTCCTCTGGAAGAGTTAACCAGCCACATGTGGTTCTTGTGAGAACACAGATGTTGCCTCTATAATCTGTAATCTATATGTAGGGTGTTTTTCTGAAAGTAATGCAGCAGCAAAATGTGGAAAAAATAACATCACATTGCTTTCTGCTTTTCCATAAGTTCTCCAAAAATACAGGTCATCACCTCTTGAAGGTGATGAAGCTGTTGAAGGTGTTGAAGGTCTGCAGTATGATCCCTTGCAGTTTCATGTCTTTATAAAGAAATGCAATAATTTAGTATTTGGTCACTGTCATGCCAAAACCCTGGGCAGCAATTCTGTTCCTCATTATTGGGCATGCACTTGACAATGAGGACATTACATAAAAGACTGGCTGGCAAGAATGAGATTTGTTTTCCCTTGAAGCTCTAGAAAAGGGGAAATTATTGACAGTTCCCCCTTCGCTTAATCGTGCCTCAGATTATCCTGTGCCTTGATAAGATCTGCTGAAGCTGGATTCTTTTCATCTCTGTGCTTTGGGTGTGTTGTCCCAGCGAGTTCTGTCTTGCAAAGGGTAGAGCCCTGCTTTCTAAGTAACCTGGTGAAATATCCGAGGGTATTGCAGAGGAGAGCACAATTCAACGTGTAAAAGAACTTTAAGAGAAACCACTAATGCTCCTCAAGTAGTGGCTATGTGTTATTCATGACCCCTGAGCACCACAGAGATTGGTGCACTGCAAAGTGTTCAGTCTTCTTTATAGACCTGTTCCTGTAACCAATGGAATAAAGGTATTTGCATTGCAGTGGAAGAAAATTGAATTTATATCACAAAAAAGAGAGTGCATTCTGATTAGGTACTTTGGTGGCTACAAGGGTACACGTGAACCTCATTAAATACTTAGTTTGCAAACTTAAAATTCTACCAAGATACTCAAGTTTTCTGCCAGTGTCATTTACTTATATTTTTATTGAAACAAACAGAGAATAAATCACTTCCATAATTTCCCAAAAGCCCAGCTAAAGCAATACATTCCTGCACGGTTAGTAAAAAGATTTTGGTTATCTGAAAGCAGGACAAGACAGTTTGAAAGCCAAGGAGCAGTCCCAAGAAAATAGCAGCCTTTTGACTCCTGTCAGGGACTCCATCCATCAGCAGTGTCAAAACGGGTAAAAATAGCACATCTTTCCATTAAAGTTCTGCACGGGGGAGCTAAACCAAGGGAGCAGGAGCCGTGTCAGGAGCTGAGGCAGCTCTGGCCACCGGAGGGCTCCAGGATGTTCCTGGCTGCCTGGAGGCCGGGCAGGTCTCTGTGTCAGTGCTGCTGGCTCAGGAGCTCTCTCAGAGCTGGCAGGGATGCTGACGCTGTCTCCTCTCCTGGAGAACAAGCAACCAGGAAAATAGACTTCGGCTCAGTCGTGTTAACACTTCCTCTACCTGTACTCCTCAATGAGCTTTGCAGTCCTGAAGATTCCTGTTCTGCTTTCTTAAACTTGATTTCCTTTTACTGAACGGGGAACTTCAACATCCTCAGTTGCTCTGCTCCCCCCTTGCTGTGAGGGTTGCTCAGCCAGCCTGGGGAAAGGCATATGGTTTGGGAAACCTTTGTTGTCATGTAAACAGTCAGCCCTGAGTGCATTTTTTCATTCTTTACCAACAAAGGTTAGAATTGCTTCTTTGGCTCCACAATGAATAACTATGTATGAAGGGATTAACAAAGTGACATTTAAATTCAGTGTTTTGGAAACGGGATATGAAGTGGAATGCTGGGAACAGAGGCTTTTCAAGAACTTTTGGCTGGCCCTCCTTTCCCAGTTAGGGCACTTGACATAAAGAGTCCTTGTGTGTGACACTGCCAGGAGCAGATCTGTGCAGACTCAGCAAAAGAACAGAGCTGTGTGGCAGGAATTCTTGGGGCTGCTTTTCCAGTGCCCCTCACACAATGCCTGGGAAACTCCCAGTGGTATAATGTTTCTTTAAAAGTCCTTTCCTGGCACATCTTTTAAGGAAGAGTCAGGAACTAAACTGCAGTCTCTGAGCAGAGGCATGGAAGATATGTGGCTAATGAGATACTAGCTGTATACATATAATTAAAAAGAAAAGCACACAGAGGATATTATGGCAGCCTCAGAAGAGCTTTAGTGATGGAAACGATGGAATATTGAAATAACATGCATTTCCTAAATTTGATTGAGACAGTCTTCTGTGGTTAAAAATTTGCATTGCTTGCCCCTCACATAGGGTCAGCTGTGTCACCCAGAGCAGAGAATGACAATAGCAATATATTCACACAGAATTTCACTGTCCAGTTAGGAGTCAATTAAATGTGAAGTCGAGTATGAAGAACCAGTAAGGCAACACTGACTGCTCAGAGAAACAATATGGCACAGATGCATTAGAAGAAACTCCATTTCCACAGGCTATTTAAATAACCCTGCACAGGTTTTCACTGGCTGCTTTTACTTAGTCCTTACAGAATCTGCTAATTGAGGTCTCAGCATTGACTGGATGCTGGTGTATAATTGAGATTTTTCATTTGAACTCTGCATCTTCTTGTCGATCTCTTGCTTACATTTTGCACAGAGCTTGTCATGTGGGATTTGTCAGCACTTTCCCAATAGGCTGAGGGAAGAATGTGATGTGTTCTGCAATTTATGTCCTTTCTTGACTGTAATCAGGAAGATTATTCTAACAGCATCTTTCTCTGCTGAAGCTGTTCTGTTAGAGGATGACTGTACATGCTCTCTGTAGCCTCATCCCTCAGGATGTTATTATTCTTAATGCTAAATATCAGAAAAATGACTCAATGGTCTATTAGGCTTTCCTAAATGTTCTAAAGCACAGTGTGGTCAGAAGCTGCTTTGAGCTTATCACTTCGCCAATTTTTAAAAATATTCCAAAGCTGACATTGAGTCTTAAATGCCTCATAGAAGCACCAGAGATGCAGCTGATGAAAATTACCAGATCTGAGTTTACGAGGAGATGTCACTCTTTTCCCCTGTGGACAGCAAAATGACAGGCTCAGAGAGAATCTCTGATAGAGGAAACAGCCAACATCTTCATTGCTTTTCTGCCCCAGTTAATTTTCCAGAACAGATACTGATTTCTCATTGTTAATATGTTCATTTCATCTGGTTTTGAGATTACCCAAATTCTAAACAGACACCTTTGTGTAGAAACACAAAACAACTTGATTCTACAAGGAGAGGATCTTAGGGCAAATGTATAGAAGAACCTGTGCATCTGAGATCTGTCCAGTTGAGGAGACCAAGTTCTTAAACACATTAAAATATTTCTGCTTTTCTACTTCAGTGCTCTAAGAAAACCAGAATCTTGAACTGGTATTTTGTACATAAACATTCACCTTGAAAACAGGTCTGTAAAAGGCTCCCTCTTTACAGCAAACCATTTGTGTTTCTGTGTGAGTCCTTAGCCCATTTGCAATAAGGGTTTGGCATAATATTCAAGTGATCTTTCTGGGATCTGAAGGAATCCAAATTGGATTTGGAATGACAGAACATGTTCAAGAAGACCATGGAAAACAGGTACTTGCAGTGTCTTTTACAGAGACACTCTGCAGTGGTGGCTGGTAAAGGTTTCTCCTTGAAAACGTAGTCCAACGATGAAGGAACAGGCTGAGAAAAAGTGACTCAGACATTTAAGCATACATGGTATTTCAGTGAAGGCAAACAACCCCTGCATAAAAAATGGCAAGTGTAAAAGGATTTGCATCCTAAAGACATTTTGATACTCCTAGGGATGTGTATTTAATGAGGGCTGCAGCAGGAATAGCAGAGTTTGGGCAAAGACTGGTTAAAACTAAGTGCTCCTACAAGCTGATTCTGTAACTCTGAGAAATCACCTCTTCTTGGATTTTTTCTCTTGTCAGTGATCTTTGCTTGGGGAAAAAGAAAAAGCATTGTAAGCCTTCATTGATAACTATTAGTCAAACACTTCCCCCTCCCTGAGCAGTTGATGGTGTAATTATAAAAGGAGAATATTAGAGGACTTTCCCTTTTTCAGTGCTAACCAACAGGGTTTGGGCTGGGCCTGATATTTCCATGGTGGAAAGCAGGACTGCGAAGCAGAAGCTCAGCAGTTCAGAACTGAGGTGCAGAGCTAAATGCCGAGAGCATTTGGAAGAGATTCATGTTGTGTTGTTAATGCTGTGCAGGCTAGAAAGTGATGGCAATGCCTGGGGGTGACTCAGCAGTGGGTGGTGCCTTGGATTTCCAGGAGTGGTGTCACCTGTTCAGCTTGCAGCCACTACATCTCCCCAAGAATATTTTTGGTTTCCATCAACACCCCCAAATGTTGAAACTCCACGTTTTAGTGCTGATGGATATAGTGATATTTAATGTGAACTCTGTGACTTTACCTGTTTGGCAGAGGAGCCTCTTTAACTATTGAGGAGGTGTCAGTAGAAAACTGTGAGGCATTTATTTGAGCCTCTACCATAAGAGTGTTTCCTGAGCCACAGTTCAGGGTTTGCACTGCTGAGAGGGAAATGGAGTTTGCCTGCTGGAAATAAATTAATGGAACGTCTATGAAACAGGAGAATTCCTCCTGTTATACTTTTCCCATTCCACTTCTCTTGCTGTGGGTCATTTATTATTGCTGCCATGCTTTATTGAAGAGGGTATTTCACAGAGGGAAATGTTTAATGAAATAAAAAAACTCACTTAGGGGAGTGCACTGTTGCAATATTTATACTGAATATAAAGTGAATGGTCTATAATAAGTGTAAATAATAAAGGAAAATTATATAATTCCTGAGAGAAATGCTCTAAACAGTACAATGTTAAACATGTAGCTCTGTAGTATAAAGGAATGTACCATGAAATCAGAGAATTACAAGGCTGGAAGCAACTTCAAGTGATAATTTAGTCCATTCACTTTCCCCACCAACACTGTACCAAATGTATTTGTCATTCCTGACACAGCTGTCAAGCTTTTTCTAAATTTTCCAGTGGTGATGTTTCAAAACCTCCTAAACCAATCTTGCCATTGCAGGGCTTTTTATAATATGAAGATTTGCATTAATCTTCCTTGATCCAATTCAATCCTTTTTTTCCTTGTCTTATCCAATATATACATGGAGAAAGAGAATCACTCTCTTCCATTTCACAGCACTTACTTCTATTAGGTGGCCAGGAATGCATTAACATTTGCATAATCCTAATCCAGCATTTTTTATTTCCTTTGAGCCATGTCTTCCAGACCTGTTACAATTTCTGCTGATTTCCTTTGAATTTTATCCAATTGTTTCAAGTTTATACTGAAACACATCATCCAAGCTGGTCATAATGCTCTACTGCAGGTTTAATAAGTGTTGACTTGAAAGGCTTTTTAATGTATCTCATGAATACTGTGATGCTACGATAAATTCAAGGATAACTTGTGTTCTCTTTGTGATCCCAGGTCTCAGTACTCTGCAAGTAAATTGAATTGAATTGGCATAATTTTTCTCTCATAAATTCATGCTGGCATTTTATTCCTCTCTGTCCCTTGGACACAGTCCCTCCTTATGCATTCTGAGATCTGGGGTTCTTTTCCCTAACAAAGTATGCCATTCATTTTTGTTTGGAAGTTCTGTTTTTTCCACTTTTTATTTAGTCCTGTATTAAATAGCACTGCTGTTTATTTGCATTAGTGGAAAAAGAAAATGCAGACCTCTGTATGTACTCTGACAAAAATTCTGGGTGGCCTTCCAGAGCTTTTAAATGTAAAACAGACAATGATAGAATTAAGACTGATATGATGTAGAGGCTTTTTAAAGGAGAGCTTATTTCTTCTGTGCAGTGGGAATTAAAAATGAGTGGAATCTCACATACACATGAGAGCCTCATGGCCCACAGAACTGGCACATCAATCCTCAAGTGCAGTTCCCCTCCCTTTGCCCTTTTCTGAAGGGCAACCTCCACGTTCAAATCAGAGATGGTATGCTTGAGATCTAGCAGTATTATTAGACTTTTATTAGTGACTTTTTTCTCCTTAGATTACATTGGCTTAAATTACTTTTACTACTTTTTTTCTGTGGTGCTTGTGTTTTGTTTCCCTGTGTTTGGCAGAACCCTCACAACATCCCAATTCCCCAGAACATGACTTTGGCATTGCACCCGTGCTGCTGTTGGCTGATCTGACTTCAGGCTTTAGAGCAATGGGGGGTTGTCCTTCATGGAAATGATAACACGAAATGTGTGTCATCAGATCTCCAAAATCTGCGTGGCTTGCTGTGTTAGGATCATGAAAAGATTTGAGGAAGGTACTTCTCAAATACACCAGTTCATTTGTGAGGGTGACAAGCATAACTGCATGGCTCCCTGAGCTCCTGGAGAGGTGAAACACCAGGTCAAATGGCTTTTCAGAGAGGGGTTGTGTCATGCAGCAATGGGAGCTTAGTTTGGGAAGTATAAAACCTTATTGTACCACTTCTGTAATCATCCAGGAACTGTCACTTGTTTGTGTGCTGGCTCCTCTTGCCAGGTAGGTAGCTCCTGCTCAGTTCTGAGTGACAGAACATCCTGTTCTCTCTGTTCCAGCAGCACAGTACCCACATGCTCATCTGCATTCCTAGATAGTCATTATCATTTACAAAACAAGAAAGTTTTCTCTTCTGCACTGATAGTTTTCGTCAATACAAACAAAAAAGAGCTAGAGCTGTCAAAATTCATCCTTTTGGCAGCTTCCCACACTTATGCCAAAGGAAAAAGTAGGGATTGAAAAGGCTTAAAGGGGATAATAATAATGAGAAATCAGAACTTTCCGAAATATTTATCATTCTTTTGAGGAACCAAAACCAAGGTAAGTAAGTAGATATATTCTAAATAACTTCGTGACTTCAAGCAAAAAAAGGAGAATGTAAGTTGTCACAAAAATCTAATGATGACAGGTACAATGAATCTGTACTAGTGAACAATTTGAGAAAATTTGGGGGTATTTTTCCTACACAGTGTTCAGAAACCATTATCATCTTTTCCTTACCCTTGATCCAAGCTGCTACCTGAGGCCAGTTAATTGAGCTCTCCATATCTAGCTAGCCTGGCTAGAGGTGGTAACACAGGAGCAAAATGTTGGCTTTTCTGTGACCTTCTCAATCTGACCACGGATGGAGTCACTGTGGGAAGCCAGATACTGTTCCTAATGGAAATTGCAGCCACTGCCACAGCTCACTCTGTTCCTCCTCTCACCTGCTTGCAATGACTTGTACTTTTACAGCCAGAGACTTTCCCACTGAGGTTTGCTTATCCAAAAAGCACGTACTTGCTCCCCAGGGTGTGGATTTACTGCAATTACCATTATTAAAATCCTTTGTGTGTATTTTTGTCGTGCTGTGCTGGCACGGTGAATGCAGCCATAACTGCTCTCTGCCCTGCTAATTTCCTGGGGAGATCAGGAGTCAGGCTGCCCCAGGAGACACTTTGAGCTGAGACCCTTTGAGCTCACAAAAGTTGATCAGCCATTTCCAGGGAGCAAGAGGAGAGGTCACTACAGAACTTCAATTATTTTAGTGAGTAAGTTTAAACAGGCAGTTCAAATGAGCCAAGGCAACAGGTAAAACATTCAGAAATAGCTTTTTTCAAAGAAGTAGTCATTCCATAGCAGATTTTTGACTTACAAGTAGTGGTAGCATTTCCTTGCATGTGGAGGGGAGTGGAAGACTCTTTATCCTCCAGCTCCTTGGCATTCCTGACCCCTTGCTGAGGCTGTCCCATTGTAACCTGGACACTGAAACTGGGCAGCACACATTAGATATGGTGCCAGCTAGAATATATATCTGTGTCTGCATCCTGCTTTCCTGGGGATCTGCACAGGTGTATTGGAATAGAACAGAGCCTGGAAGACACTTTGTACAGATGAGCAGAGTACCTAACCAGTGTTGTTCCCCCCTGAGTGAACTTTTCCTTCCTTCCAAATAACCTGCAGCATCTGAAAGGCTGCCTCTATTCAGTCCACAGTTTGCTGTGCTCCAAGGATGAGTCAGGTAATCTCTATATAATCTGTAAATTATTTGATCATGTTCTGCCAAACCCCATCTGGTAGAAGGTTGGACTTTTCTATCTTCATGTTTTATAAACCTCTGCCTAAGCTGCCAAGGACACTTTACAACATAAATATTTACAATACTATCAAGCATATTCCCTCTTTTCCCCCTCATTTGTCTCAACCCTGCAAACACACTGTGTTTGCACAGCGTGACTGGCCACAGCTACATACCTTCTTCACTCACTCAAGCTTTGCTCTAACTCTGGCTTCTAATGAGAAAGGTTCTCCTAGGAGGTATCTTGTCTGTTGTAACTACTAATCATAAATGCTGCAAAAACCTCCTAGGCTTGAAAGAGAACCTTTTCTTTTATTACACTTATTTAGTCTGTTATTCCACCTAGCACGCATACTAATATTTTTCACAGTTGGATAACATAAGAAGTGGAAGCAATTTGACCTGACAGTTCTCAAATGAAACGCTCTTCTAACACACTCAATGGCCCCGAGCTCTGCCTCTCCTTGTAAACAGTCCTGTTATCTCCCAGATAATGAGACCTCACCCAATGGTGCCAGAATTGCACCCTAAGTGGCTTTATAGAGCAGAGTTCTATTTTTAAAAAAATCCATCTGGGTGGAAGAACTTGGTACCTTTATAGGCACTCAATCATTTTCTCCCTTAGGGATTGTTTTCTTGATTGGATTTTATAGGTTTTGGCAGCTTTTAAATCTGTTGATGCAGTCTTCTGTCTTGCAGAGATGCTAATGAAACCTGGTTCCAATAAACAAACACAATGACAAGAAAGAGCTTCCAGCTCAACTACTCAGGCAGGGTAATTGTGGAAGTGCAGGACACAAAGTGGGCAGGGACAGCCACCAGGCCAAGCATGGTTTGGGAGGAAGCACTGAGCCATGGCTGATAAAATGGGCCAATGACATAGACTCTGGAATGGGAAATAATGGTAGGACACAGAGGCTGTACGGTGCCATCTGGACCTTTGGGAAGCTGGAGCTATGTATATAAAATGTAATTTAATGCAGCCACATACAATCCAGCAATGAGAAACATCACTCGTTGTAATTGCTACAAAATATCCCAAGTTTTTTGAAAAGTAGTAAGTAGAACTTTGGAACTGGTTTTACCTCACAGCTATCACCATGTTTTTATTTACATTTAATTTCAATTGATTGTACATACACTCTGGGAGAAGGCAGAGTGTCCTGCTCCATGCCTGACAATTCCTACAACACCTCAGACACAGCAGAAGTTAGAATGGCTGTGTCCAGGTCTTTTTGCTGGAAGACCAGAGTCTGTAAGCTTGAGTCCTTACAGTGGACTGGTGCAGAAATAAAATCTGCTTTTTATGTGTTTTGTACCTAGGAACACAAAATGCAAATTGTTTATGCAAAAACACAGCACATAAATTACAAGTTGGTGAAGAGCTATTGTAGAATGATTGACAGGACTCCAGTTAAAGATTTTTAATGATTTACTGTTGTACATCAGGCTGTAATCAGTGGGTGGTGTAGGACCCAGGCCTAATTAATTAGCAGATAACCATAAGCCATGAATATGCTTGGAATTAACTGAGTAAAAAACAAATGTTCTTTGGTATTTGGTGGTTTAGAGTTTAGTAATGAGATTGTAAATTTGAAATCAATTTTCTGTAATTTATTATCTGAACAAGATGAAGTCACTAAAGAACACGAATGCTTCCAGTAGTTTCCAGAAGGGAGCTAGATAGCCCATAATAGAAAATGTCTGATTCTATGTGCCATGCCTGCTGTCAAAAAGACTGAGTAGAACAGCTTCATATAGCACATCACACATTTTAGTGGTGCTGATGTTAAAAAAAAAGGAGGAGCATGAGGACTGAGATTCTCTGACAGCTCTCTGTGCCACCCAGCCCAATGTGTGCTTTAGGTGCTGCATCCCTAAAATGGGAGCAGTGCTGTCAATGTTGTTGAGATTCCCCATAAAGGACAAGTGGGTGAATTCACCTCACTGCCACGGGGACCAGGAGCACAGGGATGTGCCAGCTCTCCCCAGCAGTCACAGACCCAGCACAGAGCAGCAAAGGCGTGGAAAGGCTGGGGAAGGGAACCCAAAAGCTCCACAGCAGTGCAGCCACATGTGGGCAGCCACAACCATTCACTTCCTGCCAGTGGTTTGCCAGTTTCCTTCATTCTGGTGTGTGCAGACCATCTTCCCCAGTGGCCTTAGCTGAGGTTTCCTTCTGCCTGCCACAGGCTCCTTCCAGCCTTGACAGCCATCTCTTCCCTGTGAGGGCAGGGAGGCCCTGGCAAAGGCTGCCCAGGGAAGCTGCGGCTGCCCCAGTCCTGGAACACTTCCAGGTTGGACAGGAGAGTCTGGAAGGTGTCCCTGCCCATGGCAGGGGGTGGGAATGGATGGGCTTCTAGGTCCCTTCCAACACCTTAACATTCTATGATGAGCTATTCTAACGTGCATTTTCATTATAAATAAAAAGGGACAAATATTAGCTGGTTTTAGCAGACAGACAGGTTAGATTTTTCCAGACTGTTTTTAGCTGCATTGCTGGTGCAGAAATTCCCAGAACTGGCTCATTCCCAGGGTGTCTTTCTCTGTACCATTTACCCCACAGAACCACCTATCCAAGGCTATACTGCATTCAGATGGGAGAGCATTTGAAACCATTTTCTGGCACTGGAAATTTCTCCTGATAATGCATAGTCTGTCATCTGAAGTTAAAGTCTTACATGAAAATCTTTCTCTTTTAATGTCTCTGTCCTTACAAGGTCTCACAAAACTTTATGATCTCCCTTACAAGTTTTTTTTCTGTGCTGTTTGTCTCATACTGCTTGGTTTTTCTCTCCCTGCCACCATTCAACACACACATGGCAGTTTTTCTTCCTGCTGCCTCACAGTGCATTCTGAGGTATCTAAGATGCTGCTGCTTGCCAGTGGTAATAAAGAAAAAACTGGATAATATCAGTAGTATAGGGATGCTTTTAACTAAATGCTGGCTCAGAAAATAAAGTAAAAACTTCCTAGTGAAATGTCTCTTCTACAGAAATGACCAAGCTGGATTATGTTTTACATGTCTGCCTTTGAATAATAGTAATAATTCAGCTTGAGTCATGAACTGGAAATTATCTAGGGCTGTCAGGAACATGATTTCATCCAAGTTCCATGATATGAACAACATCTTAGCAAAAAAACAGCTTATTTAAAAATATGAACAAGAATATACTGAGAAGAGCAGAGAAAATCCTTTAAGCAAGGTTTCATAAATATTTATTATAATAAAGCCAGAAATTCTTTCATCGTTCATTGCTTCTAGCAGTGCCTTTCTCACAATTACAAACTCCAAAAATTTTAGTTAAAATAAATGTCTGACTGCCAGACATTCGTGGGCCATAGGTAGGCGTAATCAGCTTATTTTTGTTTGATGGTATATTTAAGAACAAGTACCTAACAGGGATGATTGAAAGCAGAAAGATACTCTTAAAATATTTTATTCGTGTTTTTGGGTTTCAAAATCTTTCAAAAAGTTACAGAACTCTTAGTCTGAGGAATAGAACCAGAAACAATATAATTTGGAATAGATGATCTAAGAAAATGCCTTTTGATAATCTTGTGACGTAGTTGTGCCTTGGACTATACCATGCTCATGAATAAATAGTTTGTAAAACAAATTGGGATATATAGATCTGGCTTTTTTTTGAGCTTGAACTTACTCTCTTGTCAGAGCAGGGCAAACATGGAGCATGTCAAATTTTCTTATTCAAATGCTGAGATTGTAGCAAACTACTTCTACCTCATGAATTTGGTGTTTCAGCCAAAATCCCTTTCCTGTGATTTTGATTCACACGTACTATTTACTCTCTTGAAAATCCCCCAGTGGTGTGGCCCCATTGCTCCAAATCCAAGCAAATCCAATTTGGCACAACAAAGTAAAAAAACTTAAGAACTTGTGAAAAGTGTGGTTTGCCTTTTTCTTAACCAACTTGCCACTGAGCACATTCCAGAAACATTCCTGTCACTAAGGTCTGGCTCTGTCTCTCAAAACACACCCATTTCTGCCACTGCAAGCATCTAACTGCCTGTGGATTTACTGTGTGGTGAGCAGGCACTGTTAATTAAATGGTAGGTTTTTCTTTTCAAAGATAAAAATAATTACTCTTTTTGCATCTGACATAGCAGCAAGCCCTTCTGCCAAAATGGAAATTAGCCACCAACTTCCATTTTACCCATGAGTCTTGCCACATATTTTGCCTTTCAGACCTGACAATATGTCTTGTGCTCAAATTACTCTATAAAAAACTGGGACAGTTTCCTTTTGGTGCACCAGAATCAGGAAATGACACAGTGAGTGATCACATTGCTGTAGAAATCTGTCTAGGTGCTCCATTTTGGCTGGGACTGCTGTGATGGGGAACAATCCTTGCGCTCACAGGGTAGGAGAGGAGCCTAGATTCTTGAGGGAAGGAGAATTCCAAATCAATTGTTCAAACATGAGCCAAACCAATGTGTGATATCTCTGCTGAAGAAACAGCCTTTGCTTTTTGGTACCCTGAATTGGTGTGCCCTGGCCAAGTGTGAATATCTAACACTGTTCCCTCTCCAGAATACCTGCATATCTTGCCACTGAAATAAAGGAAAATACCTTTGCTTAAGTACAACTGTTCTGAACCTCTCAGTAAAGGAGTTTCAGAGTAAGTAGTTGTCTTTCTCTCTCTCTTATAAATCAGTGGGAACCAGAGCTATTTTATTAAACTGGTCTGTAAGCCTGTTCACTTCTTCATGTGTAGTTTCCATGCTTGTGTGTGGGTCAGTCTTCTCTGTTTCTAAGGCAGATTTGCTTCTGATTTCAGCTGAGCTTGACACTTTCTCAAATGGCTCTTCAGGAAACGGGAGAGGTCCTGAGGCTTGGTCTGGATTGTCAGAAGCACAGAGGCATTTGCATTTCTCTGGGAGATTTCAGCCGAGGCAGGAATTCTGTAGGTGGCTGCTGAGCTCATCTCACTGTTCATTGCTGCTGACAGGGAAGGTCTCCTTCCTCACCACCGTGCACCCATGCTCTGGATCTGGCACTGTCACATTCATCCCATCTGATGTAGGAGAAGGTGGCAGTGTGAAAGCCACCATCTGTGGTGGCAGAAGTTCTGACTGTCCCTGCCATTTCAGAGACCTTCCCTAAAGCTCTTCAAGTAGAACATCTGAACACTTGAATTTGGCTTCACAGCAGTAGCATAAACTCCTCTTTTCATTCTTCTTTTCTCTTTTTTAAAGCAGAGGAACAGCTTGGCTGAGCTTTCTGTTTGCTTCCCAACTGTCCACACTTTGCCCTCAGCTTTTTGCCACCCAGAGAAATACAAATCCCTAAGAAGTTACACCCAGTTTGTTTTCTTCCCCTCCTTTTGTCTTTTCACAAAAACTCTGCTGGCTGCACAGTGGCAGAGCTCAGGTCTGAATAGAGGAGCCTCCACCCAGTTGATGCCACAGGGGAAGGGTGGGTTTGGACTCACTTGCAGGTTCACTGTAATTTTCAGAAGACCACACTGGGGTGACAGTCTGCTTCAACTCAGAGCAGTTGTTTTTATCAGTTTATTAACCTCCTCGTTTGATTACCAGGGTGCTTCTGGAATCTTCCAGGGCTGTTAATATCTTCCCTAATCATTTTCTAGGTACCATTTTTTGACTTGTGTTTTAAGGGATGTGGTTCTGCCACATCCCTGAGCACATTTGGGCTCAAGGAAGTTGCTGGGGCCTGAGACTTAGGGACCTGAAATTCTTAGTTCACAAATGTAAGTGTAGTTCTTAAGCATGTATTTTTTACCAGAGGATAGAAATAAAATCAGTTGAGGTCAGGGTGCAAAGAACCCTAAGGCTCTTGAGCTCAGATTGAATTTTGGTCAGACTTGGTGTCTGAAGATTGAGCACAGAGTTGGACAAGTCAAGCTCCAGGACTCTACAAGACTTCTGACACTTGCAGGGTGTGAGCCTCTTTCAGGACTGCTTTGAAAGGTCACCCAGCTCTGCAGTTTAACTTTCCATTGCCTTTTACACCGTCCTGGTGCATACAAGCTCTTTCTTGCTCTACCCACTGTAGTGAAATTGTCCTGTGATACAGCTCCATGTAAGTTATCCCAAGCAATCTGTGTTCTTTTAGGCGGTTGCCATCCACAGAAATGAAAAAGCTATCTTTATTCATGGAACAAAATCAATGTAGTAACCATCATGGTCCTTCCTATTTACTGGCCTTACTGCACTCCTGATTCACGGGGAGTATCTAATATTGTTCCCAATTGCATTCCTCATATAACCTCTGTGCTTGGAAAGATGGCAAGTGTAACGCTCACGCTTTGTCATGCACCCCCCAGGAATTGCATTTACATCTCTCAGGTTATTTTACATAGACTGGAAGTGGTATTTGAAACAGTGTTACATTATAGGTAACAGCCAGCCAAAAAGGTCTGTAAAAGCATTTCAGGTTCATTTCATAACAAAGTAGACAATACATAATCCTGTTGTGCTTCACCCCTTCCCTTAATAACATCTTCAACATCTTTGTTTTGAGTTAAGCAAAGCATGGAACCTGAATCCAGAAATTATATCTAAAATCTGACTTCTTAGGAGTGAAAACAAGGAGAGCAATGTTGAGTCATTTATTTTTCAGTAGATGATCATCTTAACAAATTGATCACTTGTGTGAGTATTTCAAAAGATTACTAAGACACTTTGAAGTAGCAGAGACATACTGAAATTTGAAAAATATATATACATTTCTGTTCAGGAAGACAATCACCTGCTATAACTTCATAGGACATTTCTGAAGGATTTCTCTGCCATTGGAAATAATTTTTTTAAAAAACCAGAACAAGTAAACCATGGCCTGGAGAATCCCCTTTAAAAGAATGTTTTGTAACAGATTTCAAGTCAACTGGGATCCGTGGCTTGTGGGTTTTCCATAAAATTATGCATTTTGCAAGTTGCTTTATTTTTTTTTTCACTCAGTGTGGTATTTTTTCAGGAGTATTTCTGTATGCAGGTGCTATCCCAGACTATAGCAGCTCCACAGCACAGAAAACTGAGTGTATTTTGCTGTTCTTAGGGAAATAGCACATACATTCAAGAGGAGTGAAAAATAAGCCTTGCTATGATTAATGATCCTCAGTTCTTGGAGAGGATGTACGAGACTATTTTTTTCTGGCACCTCCAAATAAAAGCAAAATCAGATAATTTTATTATTAACATAGGTTCTTATATTTGTCTGCACCCTCCTGCTGTGGTATACTGTGGCTCCCTTTGGGATTCTTAAATCACAGAAAGGGAACTAAGGAAATAGAAATTAGAAGAAATAAACCCATGCTGGAAATCCTTTTGGATTCTGTTTAACTCAAAGGTGACCCTGACTTATATAAAAGGAAGGAAATTGCTTTAGGCTCATATTCTAACTTGCACTGGAGGAATCTCTGAAGGCTTGGAGTTTTCACTGTAACTGGGTAAACATGCAGAGATCTCTCTTTTGCACCTGCCAAAATGTACTGGAAATCCTGTGACAACAGGTTTTTTGGCAAAAGTCACTATTTTGCTTTCAGACATGACCAGACCTAAGAAATGCAGAGGTGCAGAAAAATCAAAAGGAGAGGGGAAAAAAAGGCAAGGCAGGTTTTGAATCTGAGAGAAATTGGCTTGCTGCCTTTTGAGATAATTCAGATTGGTTTATGTTGCACCTTGTCCCACTCTGAGTGGGTTTTCTATTTGTAATAAAGTCTGGCAGTCTCCCACGGCTCACTCATATTGTCATTCCCAAGTGGTTTATTCCTCCACACTTGGCTCCAAACAAGCAGAAAAGGGATAATATGAAATAGATCTCTAGCCTCGTACTGAAAAAGTAAAGAAAGATTTTCACAATCTTAATTTAAATGTATTTCCTTGAAAAAATGCTGAGTGGGAATGTGCAGAATGTCAAAAAGTTGCTGGGCATTCAGGTTTTGGAGAGAAATGAGGGAGTTTCCTCACCAGGAGGATTGGAAAAGCATCTATTATGATAGAAGAAGAGGTGTTCTGTTCTTTGAAGCAAAGCTGTGCCCAGGTAGTTTTTTAGAGAATTTGGTTTATCTGTGTGACTGACACACTTGGAGAATGGGCTCTGCTCTGACGGAGTGCGTCGTGTAATCTCTCCAAGGTAACACAGCCACGGCTGGTACTGCTCCCACTGGACAGAATTAACTCTGAGATAACTCACTCCATGCCTGTGGTAACTTTCTGTAGTTGTTATTGTTGAAAGAGTGAAAACATTTGTGAACACTCTTGTATGTACAGTTTCAGGGCCCAAATCACTACAGCGTTTGTCTAGGTTTATTTTGGCACCAGTCTAAATGTTCTGGTCTACAGCATTTGTTTATTTGCTTAACTCTTGTCCTAAACTTCCAAAAGAAACCACCAATTTCCATTCAGTCATTCAGTTGCTTTTCTGAAAACCAACACCACTGGGGATTCAGGGAATACAGGAACAGTGAAAATCTCCATGCTTGCATGGATTTCTTTAAATTCCCGTTGTCATCCACTGTGACAAGCAAATTCACAGACTGAGACCGAGTATCCAAAGTCAGCCAGGATGTTGCAGTGGAACAACCTAGACTCTGCTGCAGTGGATTCCCTAAAAGGAGACAAAGATGGTTTTACAGTCCAAACCCCAAAAGCTTTATTAGAAATAAAAATAGAAGGGATTTTAAATAGATCTTGAGAGAAACAAGACCTTTATACACAAGCCTCTCCCTTGCACGGAGCAAAAAATGGAAGCTCAGGGCTATACCCAGCTTCCCTACAATCCTGCAGATATGCAGCTGCTGAAGTGTTGCAGTGCTCCTGTTTCTGCAAGCAGCTGCAAGGAAGCCAAGAGATGTTTGCTGAAATCCTGAGAGGAACAATTATGTCAGGCAACTGCCAGGGAATTGCTTTCTCCTTGATATCATACACTGTCTTGCCCAAGAGCTGCTTGAAAGAGGGCATTTCCTCTGTCTGGCATTGCCAGCACCTGTTACTACTTCTCTTCAGGGCAGCTTTACTGCTTTTGAGTTCAATTTCCTTCCCAGTGCATGTCCAAGGAAGATCTGCCTCAGGGAAAAGCAAAATTCTTCCCTGCTGTTTCTCATGATGCTGGCAAACATCCGCTTTATGTGCTTTAGAATATGATCTTATTTGCCACTCAAAAGTGCTTTCTTCAAGGTGCATCTAAAGAGCTACTGATCATTTTTATCTTTTTTGTTTTACCTCAATTTTGCTTGCAGCCATTTGTAAATTCCCCAGCAAGAGAGGAAAATTTGATGCTGTGGTTCTCATCCCTGAAGTCAGGCTTGTGTCAGCCTTTCCATTATATAAACCCTTATTTTGAAGAGTTTCAAATTCAGCTATAAAAATTCAGTCCAGGCTGGAAACTGGCAAATTAAGTCTTTGCATGGAATGTTTCTTTTAATTAAAATATAAAAGAACTGCATTCAGTTGCCTTTATGTTTCTCAAGTCCCTGGAAGACCTGTCAGACTACACTTAGAATGCTCTTTCTATGCTTGCAAGATCAATTTCCAGAGATGCTGCGTGCTTTTATCTCTCAGTTTGATGCAATTGCTCAACCTTAGATTTTCTGTATTTTTCTAAAACATTTTATTTGTCAGGTTTTTGTTTTCAGTGTGTCGATCCACTTACAACAGTTTAAAATTTTGAACAGTTTTCTTTCCTCTTAGTAGTATATTTACATTGGGAATCTACATCGCTTTCTTATTCACATCTATTCCTTTGCTATTTTCTAATAAAAAATCTAAAGGTTCTTTCTGTTGTGCTGTTCTAGCTATGACCATTGATTCCTGCAGGGAAGTGAGACAGGGATAATTTAACTGACTTATTATTTTCATGGTGAACAGTTCTTGTTGCAACCTTGTTTACTGCCAAGGTTTTACCTAGTAATTCCTTCCACAGTGAAATGTGAAGGACAGGATGGATAATGCTGATCTTCTTGTTCTGGGAGATCAAAAATCACTGTAGGTCAGATGCTGAGGAAGGTTTTACTCTGTTCTCAGAAAAATCACTGGGGATTAATGTGGAAGAAATGGAAGAAAGGGCAATTTTGCAGTGAAATGTGATCATTGATTACTAAATATATATCCTTCTATATTGGACTTCTGTCTTGCTTAGGTGATGCCAAGTTTGAAAAAAGTCCATAAAACGGGATCTTTATTTTACTGTTTTTTTCTATATCTGAAGTTGATATCTCCATTCTAAGTGGAGATGTGTTTTGCACAGAAGAACACGGAATCACTTGTAGACAAAGGAAAAAGCTGTGAAATTACCCCTGCAAATGGGCCAGGTGCCAAAGGAGTGGAGTTGTAATTCAGTGAGCATTTAAGCATATGCTGAAGTTTATCCCTTTCCACTTACATGGGCTTAACTTTAAGTATGTACTCACATCCCTTTGAAATCACACAATTCAGTGCCTTGGTGAATGGAAATTACTCAAAGCCACAGTGGGACAACTGATAGGGATTGAATTTTGCAAGGTCAGTAAATCATATTAATGCAGATTACAGGAATGTAAACTTCATTAATACAGGTGTGTACTTGCAATCCCCAGAGAACTCCTCTTTGCTATATATATTCACCTTTATACTATAGCTGTTGTAATGCCAATGGTATTATAACTATCAGAGATAAAACTTCACTTCTTAATTGAAAGCCATTGTTTTTTCCTCAGTACAATTTTATTTTTGGCCCTGAAGTTTTATATTTCTTTTCATTTGCTAATCCATATCTCCCTGGCAATATCCTTGTGTTCTACTGTACTTCAAACAATTTGGCAACTAAATGAGTGTTTGAAGCTGATTTAATTACATTAGCCTGAGATGCCAATTGGATATTTGTAGAAGGATCTTTCTGAATGCTATTTCTTGAATAGCTGAGCAAGGCACACTGGCCCTCAGTTATTCAGTTCCTGCCAAACTGACAGTAATGTAAACTGAATCCCTTTCTGCAGGCAGCCACTCCACACAAAGGATAAACAGTGGATGCGCTTTAACTCCAACGGCCTCTTGCTGTAATCATTAAAAAAGATAAACTTCCAAGAAATGTCCTCATTTAGTTGTGCTTTGCCTTTGTTTTTATATGAAGCCTTGGCAGATTGACCAATTTTTGAGATGAAAATCGGATAACTTAGTGCAAAGGATGGGAAGCCAATTCGCTTAAATTCTCTTCCAACTATTCACTCAGAAACAATGTATCAAAAACTCTTGTTTATTCAAGTTAGACATAAGGAGCAAGAACAGCTCTCGTGAAGGCCAAGCTGATTGATTTCCTAGTTTATTTCTAGGTTTTGTGCAAAGAGTTTCAAGAATGGGATTGAGGTCAGGTGTAACATCCATTCAGCTGTCAAATGATAATGCTCTGATCCCAGTAACAGCTTTTCTCCTAGTAATTCCCACGAAATCCCACTCTAAAACCCTAAGGGCTAATGACTCTTCAGCATTTCTACAAAATTCAACTTTTAGGAGGCTGGCTATGAATTTCGAAGCCTATCTGTGGGTGTATATTTATGAAATCTTTTACCTCAAGCAGTCATGATTCTGTTATTGAAGTAAGTCCGGGCAGCCTCTCTGTAGCTTCAATATATTGCTGTAGTTCAAGTTTAAATATTGATATGACTCTAAAGGTGCTTGGAGTCATAGCAAAATTAATAAATTAGCATTTTGGCAGCTAGTATGAAACCCCTGGAAAGAGAAGACCTTTGTGTACTACATTAGATACTGCTGCTCCTGTTATTCTCTGGTCCTGGGAAGTTTGGAACGGTGCGCTGTCAGAACCAGGAGCTTTGCACAAAGGCACAAAGCAGAGCCAGAGGTGGTTGTATAAATAGCAGTGGCTTCTGTGGGTCCTCTGCTCTGTTGCAGCTCTGGCGGTTGAAGCGAGAGTTTCTCATCTCTGATCTTTTGGCAATATCCTGCAAAGAGCCTCCCCATTGTATTGCACGGGCTGTTGCCATGGGAACAATAATATTTTTAGTAGTGCCTTTCAGCTGAAAATCTCCGGTTTGTAATGAACGCTGCCAGAGCCTGGCAGCACCTGTGGGGCAGGTCAGTCTCCACGAGCGGCAGTGATGAGACAGCGAGGGCCGGAGCGCTCCTCTAAACCCACGGCAGCGCTCCCTGCCGAGCACAGGCCTCATCCCTGGGCTCCAGCCCTCGCTGCAGCTCCCTCCTGGGCACCTTTTCCCTCTGAGTGGCAGCTCTGTGCAATTCATAGCAAAGAGATAAGCTGGATCTAAGGAATAATGTCTGTTCCTGCTCATTACTTGATTTTTTAAAATTAAGAGTAATAATAATGAAGTTAAATGGGGCGTTTTTGTCTGTCTGTTTAAAGAAATGTGAACATAGAGGATGTATTCTAATGAGAGAAAAAAATCCTTTAGGATATGTTATTTGTGGATTGGTGCTATCCTCACACTCTTTTCTTCATCAGAATAACTTTTTGTTGATGTATGTCCTTTTGCTCTCCAGCTCTAGTCCTAATCCAATGTATATGAATTAGTGCTTGCACAAAGCCCTGTTCCCCACTGTTCTTCAGTCCCTGTATGCAATGCCTGGTATTTTTGGTACAGACAGGATGCACCACAAGACATGTTCCAGTACAATCATTGTTGATGTGCCACTCCATCACCAGGTGCTGTAGATCATATACACCAACCAGTCTTGCAGACCTGTATTGATGTTATTTTTGGTTATCTTCACAGAGCAAGTTTGACTTTAAAACCAAATTTAAAAAAATTTAAAAGCCAAATTTACTGCTACCACCCTAACTTCAATTTCCAAAAAAGAACAGCTTGAATTTTCTCAGAACTAGGAATATCAGGTTTACAGGTCACTTAATGCTCTCAATAAAAATGATTCCTGAAAACACCCCCAAAGCTCCCAACTAAGTTGGCAGCTCAGGGACTGAAATGACTCCAAAACACAGCAAGAACCAGTTACAAAGCAGCATTTTGGCTGGAGCCCAAGGAATCTGTCGACTATTGTGCAGGGAATGTGGCTGTCCTCCCGGCGCTGACCTAAAACAGAAAATTGAGGAGATACTAAGGAGTGGGAAAGTGATAATTTTATCTGGAATGTCATGGCCAAATTCTGAGGACAGCATATAAGTGTCTGTAGAGGGAGGAAAAGAGACCTTACTTCAGAATGACCTCATCCAGAAGAAATCCCGGTGCCATATGTTCCTTTGGACTGCATTTGAAACCACAGAGACCCTAAGATACATGCAAGGAAGAGAGGGGGTGGCTTCTCTCGTTTAGAGGAAGAAACCTGTAACAAAGTAGCTGTAAATCTGCCTCTTGGTTTGTTCACACTGCTTCTAATCAGATCCAGAGGTTTCCTGAGATGTAAAATGTAACAATTTTAACTGGAAAAAGGGACATATCCTATAGCAACAGCTTGCTGTTTTCCAGAGCTTTTCTCCAACCACAGACCCATCTTATACAGAGCAAGCAAAGACCAAGGCAGATTTGTCTTTTGATAAGCCTGGAAAACTGTGGCAAAACAGATGAATGATCCCACAATACTGGGAGATTTGGTTAAAGTTTTTCCACTGATTTTGCAATCACCCTTAATGAGTTATAGAAATATAATTTGTGATGTAGGGTTTTTTTTCCCTTTGAATTTAAATCAAACTACTGTGAAAACAATGATAAGTGGAATTCAGCTTTGGTTCCAAAATATTTCTGTAATATGGGAAAGGCCTCTGTTCCCATTCCCTTTCTAAAATGCAATGGCTTATTCAGAAGCAGTGCTGCTGAGGGGCTTCCACCCAGAACACATCAACACTTAATTAAATGATGGTGTTATCTGAGGAAAGAGGTGCAGCAATTTCAGCGGCTGACAGCTGGATTTGCACACACGGATTTCTCTGAGGTGAGCCCCCAGTTTCACAATGCCTGGAGTCTGGCAGCGTTTGGATTTCATGGCACAGTGCCCTGGGCGCTGCAGCTCAGCGCTCCCAGCTTGTGCCAACACAATCTCATTTGTCTGCAGGCCTGTGATCCAGCTGGGCTGATGCTACCTAAAAATCCCTGATCTCTCTCCTCGAAGGCTTCCTAGAGACACGTCCCAGTGCAGCCTTTCCAAGTGTCCCGGGACAGGTGTCCTGGAGCCCGTAGTCACGCACACGCTCCAGGGGGAAAGCTGGGACAGCGCCAAACCGCGCCGGGGGCACACGCGTGCGGTACCGCGGGCTGGGAGCGCCCCGCCGGTGAGCGGGGGCCATCCCCGCCCGGGCTGCGGCCATGCCGCTCCGGGGGACGGCCTGGGGACCCCGCGGGGACGGGATGGGCGCTGCCGGGGCGCGATGGAGCTGGATGGAGGCGGATGGAACCGCCGGGCCCGGCCTGCGGCCTAGGCCTCGGGGCTGGGCCTCATGGCGCCCGCGGGGGCGCGGGAGGGCGGCCCCGTAGAGCCCTCACGGCCTGAGGGGTAACAGCCAGCGGGGCCTGGTAATGCCTGAGGCGGGGAATGCCGGGCTCTTCCCTGGAGCTCTTTTCCCGTGCGATGTGCTCCTGGAAGACGGCCGGATCGCATGTGCCCGCAGCAAGGGTAAGTCTCTCTGGTTTTTATGGTTTTGGATTCTTTTAACTCTATGCGGGGCTTTAAGGAGGTTGTTTTGGCAAATTAATGGAAAACAACACAATGGCGGCGTTGTGGGAGGATTAAGGATTCCCTTCACAGTTGGAACGTGCACACACTGTGAAAGGATTAAGGATTGCCTTCAGAGCCCCAAGGCTGCCAGAGCTCAAGGAGCATTTGGACAAGGCTCTCAGGCACAGGATGTGACTCTGGGGGTGCCCTGTGCCAGGAGTGGGACTCGATGATCCTGATGGGTGCCTTCCAACTCGGCATATTCTGTGATTCTGCACGTGTGGTAAATGGGGTTGTGCCGGTTCACCAGGGTAGGTTTTATACCATGTTCTGTCACGGAACCTAGCTGTCACTGTTCCTTTCCAAAAAAACAGCCCACAAGACAAACACTGTTCTCTGTTTTACCTTAGGATGTGCCAAGGCTTGCCCTAGTGTAGTAACTGAATGTTTTCTTTGAATTTACTACCTCATTTCCATTGTTCCTTGGTGGTGGGTACTAGAATTATGATAAAGATTGTTTTTCATAAAGACTTTAGGTTGGCGTGAGGTGGTTATAAGTGGAGATGAAGTAATTGAAGGTTTAACTTCATATGATCAAAGGTAACTCAAACAGAATCCGCGGGTGTGCCCAGCTTAGGCTTTTGGGCAGGTGATGTTGGCCGTGGGCTACCTGGGTTGCATTCCCTCCTCTGCACGGGCAGTCGAGCTGCTCTGTAATTGAAAGGTGGGAAACAAAAGGAAAGTGAGCACAGGAGGAGGGAAGGGTCACTTGCCCACACCTTGAAACCACTCATTCTCTCCAGATCCTTTCTGTAAAGGAATCACAGGTATTGCAGTGACCTCAGCTTAAATAAGGTTTTCAATAAGTATTTGGGGTTAAAGATTCTTTATCTTCCCCTGCTTCCCCCCCATCTTAAAGTATACATATTCTTATTCTGGGAGGTTTTAAAATGGTTTTGGTATTTCATTGGAAAAATGAATTTATGTGGAGTTTTCTCTATCTTGTTTTGAAATTGTTTTGTCATAGAAAAGAAATGAAAACCTAATTCATACATTTAAAAAACAATAGTATCTCAGTTATTTTTAATAAGGTTTCTAAATTCACTCTTTTTCTCCTGAGAGAGAGCAATCTATCCAAAATTCTTGTCATTTGCTGCATAAAAGATTCCTCTGAAGCATTGTGACAATTTGGATAAACAACCAGAGCTGCCCTTTGGGTTCTCTTCTTGCTGTCAATTCTCTTCTCAATTCCTAATAAAAAATACCAGTGTGTTTCCCTAGCAATTTCAGAGCATGTTGAAGCACTGTAGTCACATGGTACCTTGATGTGTGTTCTCACCCCTGCACTTCTAACACCCAGATTTCTGGCAGACTGGAATGAAAGAAATCCAGGGAGGAACTCCTCAAAGGCTGTTTTGCAAAGAGCCTTCACATATTCAGCCTAATAAGGTTTTCCATAACAGAGCTCATGGGGTGTTTATGAATGTGCTTTGTATCATGTATTTAGCAGTTTCCCTTAATCCCAAATTTTCATCATGAATCAACAGGTGGAGGCCCGAACTTCCTCATGAGGAAAATAATGGCAGATATTACGTGATTGCTATAATGTCTCTGTTCCAGACTCCCTTTCCAGCATTCTCTTTCCTTGAGCGTGCTTTGAAACTTTCACTTGAGCCCAGGTGTAGTTTCATACAGAATGGGACTGGCTGAACCACCCATTTTCTTTCTTCATTCCTCAAAAAAGTAATATGATCCCTAGAAAGTCTGTTAAAAGGAAAGGGCAGTTGGGTCCTAAATGGCCAGGACCAATTTTCCCAAATGGAAGTGAGGGTTCAGAAAACACTGCTTGGGAAGTACCTTGTGGATTCAGAATGATTCCATAACACTATGGTTGTGTCAGAGTAGTAGGGCAACTCCAATCAAAGAAGAGATGATCTCTCTGGTAAAAATCTCCTCTAGGTCACAGGGATGCCTGTGCTGCAGCACATCCATGACAGACTGTAGGATTTGAGGATCACTAAACCCACGGGTCTCACACAGCCTACTAAACAGACATTAAAAGTATGACGCAGGAGGCAATGCTCAACAGGGATGAATTTGGTCTATTCCACTTTGTTTGGCTTGCCCTTGAACATGGAAAGCAATTCCTTGTGTTTCCAGAGGAAAGCAATTCCTTGTGTTTCCAGAGGAATCCCCAAACAGTTTTTAATAAATGGCAGTACCAGCCACAACCAAAATTTTTTTCTCTAGAGGCTCAGCAAACTCTGCAATTCTATATTCATTTACTAATTCATTTGGCAAACTAAAAGGTTCTTACTGTTTCCAGAAATTGAACTGTATAAACTCAAAAATTCCTTACCTTTATAATTGATCCTTGTGTAGCCATTAAATCTTTCACATGTTTGGGGGGGGGGGTTTAGCAGTATCCGTGTGAACAACACTATTGACAAGGTGACACTTAGTACCTTGTGCTGTTGTAGTACCTAATAGCTCTCCATCATACGAGACACCTGTACAGAGCTCAGAACTGCCCCCCTAAGCCCCAGTCCAGCTTTTTTCAATCACATCCTTCAGTAGCATGACCTGGAGAATCTGGAAAGGGATAGAGGAAAAGGGCAGAAATATGCCTGCTTCATAAAGTAAACTACTCCCTTTGCACTTTTTTTACATTCCTTGCTTTCTCACCTTTGCCAAATATGGTCTCCCAGCCCATGATTGTGTTTGGAAGGCCGAAGGAGATTGTGCTCTGAAAGGATTTGGGTCTGTCAGAAAAGAGAATTATAAGGGTAAAACTGGTGATACCCAGTATTTACTTCTGATTGTTCTGTACAGCTTTGCATCCATAAAGAAACAGAGGAAAGAGTGACCTGGCCTGTTTTAATTCAGAAGCACTGTTGGATCTTTTTGCCTATTACTTGCTTTGCTTTTTATCAAACCATTTTCTGAGAGACCTTTATTGCTTAGCATTGTGCATTGTGGCTGGCATTAATTTTGATGATTGAAACTCAGATTCTGGAATTTGTTTTTACCTCATGTTTTTCTGTGTAGTGAAATGACACTCATGGACCCATTCCTAACCCATCAGCAATTCCTTGGTGCCCCTAAAGAGGCACAATTTCCACTTCTGCCAAAAACCCTGCGTTGTGTTATACTTGTCTCACATGAGCAGCAGGGCTGTTTATGACAGGAATTCTGAGTGTGAATGGCAGTGTGTGCAGGATCAGGGCCACAGCCAGTGTGGGGTAAAGCAGATGGTGCAGAACACAGGTCTGGTTTTATTCTGCTCCCAGGTACTGTGAGGAGCCAGCAGGGAGAAGGTGTTTCCAAATGCCTGGAGGCAGCACTCACATGCTGTGAAAATCCTGATTATGCTGACAGACTTACCCCGGGCTTACATCTGTACTGAATTACACAAACTCCCCATGTCTCCACAAATCACAGCCGTGTTTTCTGATTGCTGCAGTACTTCTGCTTCCCCCTCTGTAGATAGGACAGCACAGAGATTGCTTGGGGGGTTATACTCCAGGTAGGCTCTCAGGGGTTTCTTCCCTGCCTCTAAGAATTCCTACAGAATTGCATGTTTAGCATTTACAGCTTGTGTTAATGATGGCTATAAAGTTGTTTGTCTTCATGGAATTAGATATATCCATAAGGCATTTTCCAGCTCAGCTATGCTGAGGCAATAAAGCAAATTCTGCTGGCATTACTCACCACAGTAATTCCCAAATAATTAGTCATCCTAGGTAATAGATGTGTGATGTGTCCCAGTCTTAAACTGCATAATGTGGGCTACAGACATAAAACACAGCAGCTGCTTAGAAAATGCAAAACCAGAAATCAAACTGCTCAAGTTCAGTGAGGAGCCAGCTTCACACTTGCCTGTTCTCAAATCCTCCTATGAAGCTTTTCTTCCACTTCTAGAGTTAGGAAAACTCCAGTTCTGTTCTTGGACCTTGCTTAAGTGGATTTCCTAGTTTTTCACTTCAAATTGCTTATTTGTTACTGAGAAGCACTAATGTACATGCACGCTTGTTGTGTTTTCCCTCTTAATACAAAGAAGAATATCAATTGCCATTGATATTGATATTGGCTGACTTAAAAGCAGGAATATGGGGGGAGGGGGTGTTTCCCCCCAGTTTTACCTTTTGGCTGACGTTCTTGCATCCTGGCATTAAAAGCTGCCCAGGGTGTAATTCATCCTGGTAAAGTGTTGTACATTGTGCTCACAGTGTTTAGTGAATGTTATACACAGGGGAAATTTACTGATGGAAAATAAATCATCTTGAACTGATTCCAGCAGTGTTCAGGGAGTGTGTGTGTGTCTGTTTGTGCCTGTGTGAATTTGGATTTTGTATCCATAAACTGGTGCTCAATTTCCATAGAAACAGCAATATTCATAATATCCTAAAATCGGTTCAGTACATGGTATTACAGCAATTTGCATCAATGCTCCATTACATTTTCTTCCTTAAGAATTTCTAAAACATATAAATATGTCCTTAAGGAGATCTCTGTGATCAGTGCAACAACAGAGGAAGGAGACATATTGCTCAAAGCACAGAGTGTCATGCAGTAATTTCCAGTGGGCTAATCATATTAACAGAGAACATACTGGTGCCAGTTTTACTTTAACTTGTAAAGTTTTATTGAGTGCTACTGTCCCTAACTGCTGCCCTTAACTTCATCTGATTGCAAAACCATCTACAGTTTGGAACTGGTTTTATAGCTCACCCTTCTTATAGGGAACAGCTGGCAAAAAGAAAAACCATTAAATACCAACACTTAAAATACAAAAAGTGGAAAAAAGATCATAAATATAAAACCAAAATATTGATTTTCTTAAATCTGTGGTCATGGCCTCCCTGGGCTTTCCAAAATGCAAAGTAATCTGCATCTCTGAGGCTCCCCTGAGTGTTATGAAAGTCAGTGGAATAGCCATGGTCTGGGTGAAATCCCGTTGGGAAAGCCTTTTTTTCTAGTTGATCCTCTTCTAGAACCAGTCAATGATAAATTGGATTAAAGGGAAATCCCCTACAATAAGGCAGAGGACAGAGCTATTCCTAAGGTGCAAGTGGCAGAAAATATTTTGGCATCTCAATTTTATGCTATTGCCAGACCAAACCTTTAAAGGTCCCTCCAAAGCAAAGGCAAGCACTCCCTGTCCCTAGCACACTGCTTTCTGTACCAGGGTGTTTTGCGATTGACACTTTGTCATGTTGGGCAAATTGCAGAGTTCCCAGAGCTTCACTGGTGACTCATGTCTCTTTGCAAGGTATAGACATGACTCCAAGAGAATTTGTGGCGGCCAATATCTGAGGTCCTGGCACTTCAGGTTAAAAGGTGACCTCATGGGAAGTTGGGTCCATTTTAACATTCCTGAGCTATCTCAGAATGCATTTTTTTGTACATCCCTACAGCTCTCTGTATGTAATATATTGGAATTTTGTGGTTCAATGGTCTGTGGCAAGCAACAGGTGAAGAGAAAATTCCTGTAGTTTGGGAATCATTGGAGTTCCATATGCAAAGTTTGAGCAATGTATGTTGAGTGATATAAGAGTCTCCACCAACCATATATTACTTATTTCTGTGAGTTGGTTCCAACCTCGCACACTTAAATCTTTTTAACCCCAAAATTTTACCCAAGAGACCCTTTGTCTGGCTATTATGCTGTGCATTGGAAACAGTAGACTGGGATCAAGGCTCTGGATCAAAGTCTGATCAGCAGAATACCTTCCACTTGAGAGTTAATACACCCACAGTATTAGTCATAAAATATGGAAAGGAACCAAGTTTCCTGTTCCATGTCTCCAAGCATATCCAAGTTACTGTATCCTTGGAATGAGGACTATGGGGTATTTGTTTGGTGAATTTGAAATGAGCCATCTAGGAACAGAACTGTGGGTTTGATCTGTATTGCTAGGAATTGTGAGAATTCTGCTGTAACTAGAGATTGGCATGATTTGCTATAAACCAAGAAACAGAAATTAATGTCTTCATCAGGACAGTGGAAATCAGACCAGGGAAACTGGAGTTAGTTGCAAGCAAGGTCGTTCTGGAAGAGACCTCCAAGGTTTTTGGCTCCGGGTTTCTGCCATAGCAGGGAGCTGCCTTCTCAAGCCCTATTTATACAGTTGCCAAGCCCATCTTTAATCAGTGACAGTCTCAGCATTAAGCAAACATTGGCCTCTTTGATTTTCAGAGAGCAACTTGTGTGGTTTGCCTCTACACAGACTCTGATTTTTACAGATGAGCTCAAGCATCCAAATAATAACTTTAAGAATGAATTTTAATCTATGCATTCTGCTAGTAAAATCCAAATCTATAAATTATGTTCAATTAATCCATGTTTATGGCAGCTCAGTCACAGATCACTTAGTGAACTAGGCAGCATTTCTATTTCTTCCATGATTATTCTAAGCCTGATATTTTCTTCTATGTAAAATAGGTGTGTCCATTTTTATCATTCATGTTGGCTAACATTTGGATGTTACCTCAGATAAGGGTGAAATACAGCTGAATACATTTAATACAGCATCTGGGCTGCTGGCTTTAACCATTTTATCAGCATCTGAAAATTTACTTATGGGCTTGAACCTGAGTGTGAGGCAAATGAAACATGACTTAAGATTATTTGTGGTAAAAATGCGGGAGTGTTCTTGCTTTATTTTCACTTAAAAAATGAGAAGAAAATGCATTTAAACTGCAAAATTCAGATGTAGGATCCAAAATGTATTAAACAAAAATGTTTTTTAAAATCCCATGAAAATTAAGTGCCTGATCCACGATCTGAACACATAGATCTTTGGCAATATTATAAATGCCCATGGATACATTTATAATTTTTTACTTTAGAGACAATATTAGAAGGAATTTCCTATAACAGTAAAGAAAAAGAGCTTGTATTTTATATCTCTTTACGCAAACCAAAAGATGAATACATCTTACTTATAATTAATCATTGCTACATGTCAGAAAAAAGGGCAACACATTCCTTCCTGATTCTTGTATATCACACAGCTCTATTGCACAAAATACAGTTTAAGTTTTTATTTTATGACAATTGAAGTAGTGAACTTTTAGACCATTTATGTTGTTACTGTATCCAGAATTCTGAGGGTTTATGGTAGCAGGAGTCCTTGGGTGAAAGAACCTGTGCAGTAAAGAGCATCGAAAATTAACAGAAACAACTGTTGTTTTATCCATCATATATGTATATAAAAAAGTATTGACCTACCAGCAGCTGCAAATTATTTCAGCTTTAAGAGTAGATTTTGCCAAATACATGCACTTAAAGTCCATTTTCAGGGAAGAAATGTAACCTGAGGATCAAATAACTCAAGGCTTTCGCAGGCTGATACAGAAACTGCTGATACCCAGTTGGGGAAATTAGTTTCTCAGGGCTTTTTCCTCTCTTGTTTTTTTTTTTTTCACTGCTGAATGTGGTGATAGTTTCTATTTCACAGCATTTATAAGGCCTAGCACTGGGGAACGGGGGAAACTAAAGTAGTAAAACTTTTCTAAGCCAAGGCAATTATTTTAGCAACTGCAGAATCATGATGCTGCAGCAGCTGGTGTCATTCCAAGAGCATTCCATAGCTCCTTAGAGCTCCATAGCTGCATGTCCATGATGCTCCACGGACATCAATTGTTCTTGCTTCAACCACTCCTTAGTTAAAGCATGTTCCTCCTACCTCTAGGCACTGTGCAATGATGTGCCTTTAGTTGCACACTCCACAGGAAGTTCTTTTTTCCAGGACAAGGTTTGGAAAGGTACCTGGAGCTGTCAGTACCCCCACACCTGCTAACACAGGGTATTCACACATTTCATGCCTGCAGCCTGTGGCACAACTAGAGATTTATTGTGAACTCTTTAACAAACAGCAAAGAGAGAGGAGCAGCCTGTTCTGTCTTAAGCACTTCCAGAAGAAAAGGCAATGTTTGCTCTCTAGAAACACAGAGGGACCTCTAACAACACTTTCTTTGAACACTCTGCCCGTGCCTTTTCCTGCACTGGGAGAGGGATTTGGTTCCCCACGCAACGTGCAGCGCCGCAAAGCTCCTAAGGCAGCATAAAAGTATTACTGTTCAGTGTCTGAAGGGATCTGTCCCTGGTGCAGCTGGGCTTAACGATACTGTCAGGAGTGCAGAGCTGGCAGCACAGGACCTGCACGGGTAATTCATCCCGGACGGGAAGGCAAGGAGACAGGAGGTTTTCATTTCAGCGTGGGGAAGGAAACACAAACCCACCTGGGAGAGCAGCTTGGTTTTATTGCACAGCTCTGTCTGTCTAAAGTCCTCTCGCAGGAGCTGAGCCTTGTGCTTGGAAAAGGGATGGTGGAATGCAGAATTCTGAGAACAGATAAGAACTGATGGGTGCTGAGGCAGGATAACAGAGCCTGTTGATGAATTCCAACTTTGTTGTTACAGGAGAGCAAAAATCTTTTAAAAGAGGATTCGAGTTTCCTCACTGCCCACAGTGTTCGGTTACTGGTGGAGATGTTTCACAAGGTTTGTGTGTAATTGAAAAGACAGCCTGATCCGAGCCATTGAACATGCCTGACAGGAATTCGGAAGAAGGAATCGGTGGGGCTTCATCCACAAGCCCAGGACGGTGTTAGGGCTGTTAATCCAAGCAGCCATTTGTGTGATGTTACCAGAGCAGAACGCTGGAAAGGGTTCTTAAAACATTCTTAATTCATTACGTGTTCATTTTGGGCAAGCAGGGGATGGTATGTTTTCAGAAATCCTGGCACTCATCCAGGCCCAGCTAAAATCCCATCTAACCGATGGTATGGAGCTGCTGACTTTCAGAATGCTCACACATTCCCAGAGGAAGTGAGAGAAAACTCTACCTGCAGAATTTCGGCTCCTTGTTATTACTTACACTGCAACAGTGCCCCGAGGCTCTACTTTGCATAACATACTTCTATACAATGTTTCAGCTGGGATTTATCACCCTCTGTGGAATCAGAGAGGTTTTATGGTTTTTAATTATTATTGACCTTAATCAGCAGGTTTTTGGTTGCTCTGGTGTTCAGAACATTCTGCTGCCTACATTTTACATCTCTGTGATTCAGTGTACCACTGAATTCCATTCTGGCCAGCTTTTGCAGTAGAATTTGATAAATGCATTCTTCTTCCTCCTTACCTCTTGGTTCCTAAGCAACACTTATTTTCTGCCAGGCTAGTTATCCCTTTACCTGGTGCTTTGTGACACAAAGTAGACTGTAGTTTCCCTGAACATGTGATTTTAGTGTAGCAAGGGGTTTTTTAAAGAATGTAAAATTGGTTAATTGTCATTTACATGTGTAGCTACTCTATTAGTTTTGGAAGAATTGATGATTTCATCCTAGATCCTAGAAAAAAGTGCCTGCAGCAGAAAAAGGCACATGCAGATTATCCACAACAAGAATAGTCTTGGCAGCACAATGCAAGAGAAGAGCTTTATTAGACAGTAACTCCTGTCCATTGAGGAGTCTCTCTCCAGCAGGCTGTAAATTGGGCTCACAAGGCTGTATCTGCACAGCAGCTTTAATGAAGTTTATCTTATCTGTAGATGGAGAGGTCATTTCTGCCAAGGACCTTTCTAGGGAGCTATAGAGACTCATTCATAAAAATGGGAATATTAAAGTGAGGAAATTCACCTCCCGGACAACATACATTCTCATATTCATATTAAATAACATTTCTTTTGAAATACTTTGTGTTCACACATACTCAGATAATTTACCAAACTTTAATGAAGTATTGATTGATTAAAATATCAAAAAAGAGATTTACAGCACATTTCTCCTTAAAAGCCTTGTGGGTCTCTTTTTATTTTTTTATTTTTATTTTTAAATCTCTTTTATCATATTCTATCTCTCAATTTGTTTGGGTTATGTGTGTAAGCAGAGAGTTTAGGATTGGGTGAGGAATGCCTCATGGACTGGACAGTATCAAATTCAGACTAGAAATAAAATACAGAAGTTTCAGTGATTGTGGTTAACAATTGGAATAGTGAATCAGGGTCTATAATCATAAGTTTTTATTGAAGTCTGAGTTAGTTTCTGAAACATTTGCCCACATGCTTATAAGAACATTATTTCAGGGAAGTTCTGTAGGCTCAATGACAGATGGTAATGGTGGGCTCTTCCAGCTTTAAAATCTATAACTAAATCTAATTCTTACTGTCTTCTCTAAGAGCTGCTGTGACTGCTTTGAAAATCTCACTGTTAAACTCACAGTAAAGAAAGCAAATGGAAGTTTTTGCAATATGCAGTTGCAAAAATCAAGCGTACTAGTGGGTTTAAAGCAAACCAAAGGCAGTATTTCTCACAGTGCATGAGCCAAACTGGCTACGAGATTAAAAATAGGAACAGGTTCAATAGAAAACCATATAATTTCCTTCCCAATTATTGATTGGGACACAATAAACTCAGGAAATCCCCAACCTGCAGGGTGCTGGAAGGGACCCGTTTCCCAGACAAGAGGCATTTGTTACGGCTCCAGGCAGATAAGGAATATGCTGGATCAAGCTTTATTGCATTTTCCAGTGTGTGCAGGAGGAATGCAAGTTGGTGCTTCTCTGATATGACTGGTTACTTCTGCTTTTGAGTTCAGTCCTCCTGTTTGGTTTGTGAGTAGCTCGGATTACTGAGCCACACAGATGACATTTATGATGCATTACCTAACACTTCTCTGCAGCAATGACATTCTAGCAGCTAATAATTCTGAGCTAGAAACAAGCTGAACGAAATGGCCCAGGCAAAGGTGAAGGAGTGAGGTGTTGGGGTGGGTTTGGGTGAGGGTTTTTTTGTGGAGGTAAAGACTGGGTGTTTGGGGGTTGTGATTGTTGGGTTTTCTGGGGGTTTTTTGTAGTTTGTTTTTTGGTTTTTTTTACCTGAGTAAGGTACAATTAGAATTTATTACTAGAGTAATCCCTGATATTGCAATCTATAAAGTTCTGTATGTATGGAGCTTTTATTTAGTGTGTAGCAGTGAATCATCTAAATGCCATTTCTAGTATTTAACAATTATTTAAGACATCCTGAGCCTTACACTTCATTAGCATTCTTCCTTCTAAGGACAAGCACCATTCCTGGTTTGCATTGGAAAGGCACAGCGTTTTGTCAGCTGTGCACCCATAACCTTGAAATCAAATCCTTCACAAGACCAAAAGAAATACTTAGAACTTTATTTTGCTATAGTTGTACCCTTTTGGTCAGTCTGTATTTTCAGCTTTATTGTTGCATGGGATAAAAATGTCCTGTTGTGTGAATGCCAGGCAGTTGGTAGAACACTTGTGGCAGTCTGTGGTGTATCCCTCCTAAACTAGGAAAGTTTTGTTCTGGACAGAGAGAAAGGTTTTTCTTCCATTGTAAAACTTCAGTAATTTTGGAAAGATAATAAATCTTCCTTCCTGTTTAAACTTCCTAGATTTATGTTGCAGTTGCATTATAAGCTCATGCCTTTCCTCACTTCTCTTGCTCTGGCCTTTTTAATGCACTAGAGTGCAGTTTTAGACAAGAGTGCATGTGTTAAACAGGACAGGTGACCTCTGTGTTAAACCCCACGCTTTAGGAAGGGATGAGACTGTTCCCTCTGTACTGTTAGTGGCAAGGAAAGCGTGCTGGAGATTGTAGCTGAGAAAGAGATTTAGCCAACATGCCAAAGCTTCAAAGCACTAACATGCTGATGGCTGTTGCAGCCTCTAAATGTGTGCTGTAATCTCTTCAGATTATTTGGCTCTGCAGAGACTCAGTAAAGCCAGAGAAGTGTCCTCACCCCTTGCTCTCTGACAGCCAGAGAACTGTGGCCTGTGCTCAGTGACCTGGTCTAGTGGGAGCTGTCCCTGCCCATGGCAGAGGGCTGGAACTAGATGGTCTCTAAGGTCCCATTCAAACCAAGCTATTCGGTGATTCTGGGACTCCTCCTGGCATCTGGTACTGAAATGTTCCCTTTTCCTACAGAAGCACACCAGTTGCTGTTTCCAGAAGCTGCCATTTCAGTAGGACTACAGGAATTTAAGGACTTGTTTCTGTTATGGGACCATAAACCTTATGTGACTGGGAAATGGGAGACTCCTCCAGGAAGGCCACCAGCAGCTCCAAACTTGTGTTGTTTCAGTGATTGCAGGGGCTGACACGAGAGGGATATCTAAGGTCACATCCCAAATTTCCAGAGTGACTTTATTGGCATCAGTTGAGTGACTGCACATTTACATCAGTGCAGGCAGCTGAGATCAGAATCTGGACCTTTGCCTATGAAATACGGCAGGGAGTTGAGGAAAGTCTGTGTTAAATATAGAATAAGCTAAGAGCAAAGCTCTGTTTATGTCATCATAAAGCAGGGAATAAGCCACGGGTGGAATCTGAGCATTCTCAAGCAGCACATCTGTAAATTAATTACCAGGGTCCACCAAAGGAGGCAAAGGGAATGATGTAAAGCTTGTGACTCACCAGACTTCTGTTCATGTTGTAGTTTGCTCTTTTCAGTGATGAGTGCCTGGCAGCATCCACCTGGAAAGCCGAATGCAGGGATGTCCTGCCTTTTCCTTCCCCTGTGAGGAAGGTACGCTGAGGACAGGGGCACGCAGAAATGGAGCGAGGTGAAAGGAAATGCACAGTTACTCTTCTTGAAAATAGGTAGAATACTGACTCTGTGTGTAGGCCAAAGCCTGCTTCATTCTTCCTCTGGTTGCAGCAATTCAGCTAAAAATAGCAGTTTGCAAAGCTGTTCTTCAGGCAGACAAAGTTTCCTGGCCTCAGGCATGATTAGGAAGAGCACTGAATTGCACATCCCAAATTGCATCCTCCCTCCTTACTGACAGCTGTGAGTCACAGGTAAGAGAAACATGGAGCTGGGAAGAATGACCTTTCTCTAGCTAGAAGAGAGAGGCTGTTACCTTTTCCAGACTGACCTAAAGGTTAGAAAAACAGTTACGATAGTAGCTTAGGAGTGTTAGCATTTGTATCTATTTTTTCTCTGTGAATTGTCCTCCCAAGACCTCACCATTCTTATTCCTGTTTCTCAGTGACTTGGAGTGAAACTCTCTCTCAGGAGGACTGCTGGCACAAGGAATGAGAGTTTGCCTGTTCAGCCTTCATGCTGGAGCTCTGTCCAGTCTCCTGCGCTACAGGACTGTCAGCTTTCCGAGGCAACTGGCACAAAGGGCCAGTCAGGGCAGAGAAAGGAAGTGGAATACGTGTTCTTTTTGGGATAGATATCTTTTGTGTCAAACGTGTCTGGCTCAGGAAGAGGAAGGTGAGTGGCAGCCTGTCCTGAAATAACCAGCAAAGGGCACCTGGAAGAGCCCCCACCCAGGCTGCAGGTAACTGCAGATGAGCCTCCAACTGCAGCCATCCTCTATGCACACATTTAATTTTATGGGCTCAATACACACAGAGGCTGCATAGCAAGGACTAAAAATATATCCCTTCCTAATGGTGTGCTAAATTCAGTTTTAAATAGTGTGTGTTTGAATTAATGTATTCACTGCACTCAAGTTTAAATACCTATGGATGTTCAGGATTTTTTTTCCCTCAGGGAAAAAATACTTCCTCCAGCTTTCACAACTCTTGTGTTCTTTTCACTGAGCATCCAGAATGGGCTGTATAAACCTTGGCTGCAATTCCTAAGCATCTACAAATATTTTCTTAAGTAGAATATTAATAGCACATTATCTTCTAAGGCCTCTCTACTTGAAGGTCAGCTGAGTATTTTGCTGACATAAGCCTACTTTTGTTTTTGCAAAAATGGAAGGAAAAAGGGAAGCTTTGTCAGGCCCATAAAGAGAGAAGGTCAAGTTTATAGATGTCTGGCAGAGATTGCCCTCAGATATTTTCATTTGCAGCTGGGTGGGGACCAACAGGGTTTGGTATGGTTAATGGGGCACTGGAAAGTCACAGGCTCTGTTCTCCTCCTGTCCTCTAAGAGCTGGGCTCTATGGCGTCTTCTTAATAATACACTTTTTATCCCACTTTACTGCTAGAAAATATGTATATATATACATTTGATCAGATACTTATCATGGTACTCTGATGTTTGCCTGGGTCCATGGTGCTACTACAGCTTATATTAAAAGGAGACCATATTTTGTTTGTGTTAAAGGCAAAATGGCATCACTAATCAAGTTGCACTTGACCATTTATGGATTTAGGTATGTACATGCATTCTTTTGGTCTTGTAAACATGGGAAAAAGGCAGGAGTAAAAACTGGAATAGAAAATTCTTTTAAAGGGAATGTAATTTCAGAGAATCGTAGAATGGTTTAGGTTGGAAAGAACCTCTAATTCCAACCCGGCTGCCATGGGCAGGGACAGTATATAAAAATGTCACGGTTTCTTAAGTTTAAATTTTGGATTTTTTTTAAGAACTTGTGTTAATGTGCTGTGATTTCAGAAGATGTTCTACCTCAGAAGTTAAACTCCACAGGTTTTACAGTGCAGTTGTAATTTTATTGTATCACTTTTCAGTGTGGACAAGCCCTTACAAAGCACGCTGAAATCCCTCAATCCACTTTTACTTCCATATTTTCCTGCTGTAACAATGAAAACTTGAGCACAACACTTAGTAATTTCTGAATAGGTCTTTTTCAATGGAAATTTAGAGTGGGGACATTTCTGTACAACCTGATGTGAATTGAATCAGTTAGATTCAACCCAAATTAAAGTTCTCTCAAGGCAGCACTACTTTATTTTTAATCTGGGAGGGATCCCAGAGGGATGTAGGAAGTCCCTTGGAAGGGGCTAGCCAGAGCTTAGCACAGAGGTGCAGGAGCTGGAGGGCCTGGTCCAAGTGCCTGTTTAAGAGTTAATGCTTTATAAAACCTGGTTTGACTAAAAGTTGTTCATGCTGACTCACGTTAGACAGGTCAGACCTGCAGATTTATTTCAGCCTAATCGTGTGTGACTGTCAGTTTCTGCTTGACTCGTGTCTTCCAGGACAGTGTGAAGTTGTATTTTGCAACTGCAGCACATTCGTACTTTAACCCAAATTCTTAAAAATTATTCTATTTTGCAAAGGCGCATTCCTGGCGTTTGCCACAGCTTCGACAGAATTGGAGGGTTTGGGATTTGGGGCTGTTTTGTGGCTGGAAACAAATCCGGTGCGTTCATACCTTCCAGATGTTTGTGGCCAAGTCAGAAACACTTAAAACAATCAATATTTCGAGGGGGCAGAACGGGGGGGACGGACATGTAAGACCACCTCGCTGTGGGG